>JAHHFK020003586.1:0-200027 GCA_024533555.2 Aedes koreicus | reverse complement strand
TTTCGACAATTTTTCTCTCCTAGATTGATTGATGAACCGAATGTTTAACGACATCTTCAATCAGTCCGGATTCAAATATAGGTTTCTCAACCGCTTCTATTCCAGGATCAGCATCGTGGTCATTATTGTCCCCGGGAAATCCCATGAAGTCTGGTTCCTCGTCCATGGACACTCGTCAGTGATTATCATCTTAACCTTTAGATTTGGTTGTATCAACATCTTTAGCTGATGTCTGTGCGCCGTCAGTACATGCGAACCCAAGGCAATCTGGAAAATATTGGTAGAAACTATTTTAACAAATTTTGCTTCTAACCATTTGGAGTACATCTTTTTTTGTTGAAATTTTTATATAACAGGGTATCCAATGCCTTTAACTTGTCAAAACCAGTAGTTGTTTTCATTAGAAGTTTTCTCCAAAAAGTTTTTAAAGGTTTTCTTTGGGTTTTTAGCCAAGTCCAGTAGCATTTTAGGTTTAAAGCTGAGCACTTTTTCAGAGAAAAATATTTCTTCCTCAATGAGACAACTATTTCTATAGTTGATGAGAAAGAGGTTTAACTTATCTTCGAAATCTGATGTTCTGGTTTGAGAATCAATTACGCTTTTCTTAAGGACATCTTTAACCCATTCGTACCATTCTCTCTGCTTGTCCATTACTGGCCGGATTGTACTGAGGGCTTTTGAGTACCCCCCCCCCCCCCCCCCCCCCCCCCCTAAAGTTTTAAAATGTGTTTTTAATATTTCGGGAATAATTACCTTATCTTCTATAAGCAGCACTCCATCTACTACTTCTAAGTTGTCTTTTTGTGCGAAAAAGTTTTTAAAAATACCAGTTACATTTTTAGGCCACGCAACAGTAACAAATTCTATTAACTTTGATAGAACCATATCCGATTTAGTTTCTCTTGAAATCAATGCATAATCCAGAGGAAAATCATTGGAAAAATTCAAACTTTTAATAGCATTTTTGATCAAGGTAAGCGGGCACGTTCAGCATTTGCCATTTTAGCAGCAGGACGGTATTCAATTTCAAAATTGTAGAGGATAGTTCCATAATATAACGCTGTAGCCTCGTTACATATATCGAATGTTTCCCTTCTTTGCCAAATATAAAGTGATCGGTGTATACTATGAAATTCTGTCCAAACAAAAATTTGTGAAATTTTTTAACCACACAAACAAGCGCCAAGGCCTCTAAATGCAATATCGGATATGTCATCTGTGCATCATTAAGTTAGAAGGATGTAAAACATACCGGTTTTTCCAAGTTGTTTTCAATCTGTGCAAACACCACTCCCAATCTATAGGAAGATGCATCTGTCTCCACAAACAGAGGTTTTTTTTAGGTCGTAAAATGTAAGCAAGTTTGCTTGTAATAAGTTATCCTTACTTTCTTCAAACGCTTCGTTGCCATCATTTGTCCATTTAAATTGTGCATTTTTCTTAAATAAAGCATACAAGCCTTTAGCTTCGAGCTTAAATTTGGCACAAATTTATTGTACTAATTTACCAAACCGAGATAAGCTTTAAGCTCGGTAACATTTTGTGGAACTTTGGCATGCTTGATAGTCTAAATCTTTTCAGGAGAAGGTAATAACCCCTCACTTGTGATTAAGTGTCCTAAATGTTGTAATGAATTAACGAAAAATTTACATTTATTAAAGTTAACACTTATATTTACAGCAGCAAGCCTTGAAAGAACTTCTTCCACCTTGTGCTGCAATTAGTACATCGTCCAAGTAACAACTAATATTTTCCAATCCTTTGAGGACTTGGTCCATGACCTTCTGAAACACAGCAGCACTGGAAGATGCGCCTTGTGGAAGGCGATTGTATGTATATAACCCTTTTTCCGTATTGATTACTACGTATTTTCTTGAACGTTTGGGCAGTTTTAGCTGGGTGTAAGCCCCTGTTGAATCCAAAGAGCAGAATACCTTGCTACCTGCCAAAGAAGCAAAAATATCCTGAGCAAGCGGAAGAGGATAAGTGTTTTGCAAGAGTACTGTATTTAGTGAAACTTTGCAATCAATTACCATTCGCAGTTTGTTGTTTTTTTTTTAGTATCGCTATCACTGTTGCTGCCCACTCGCTTGCTCTAATCGGAGTAATAATGCCTTGTTTCTCTAAACTATCCAAATAGTCCATAAATTTTTCTTTGATTTTGTAAGGCACTTCATTAGGTTTACGAAATATCGGCTGATGTGATGTAAACACTAGATCAGCTTTAAAACCTGAAATAGGTTTAGATAAATCGTTACGAAATACTTTTGAATATTTAGCTTTAATCATACTTATACCTTCCTCGTGCTCTTTGTCATTTAGTAATTTTTGTACATTTTCTGGTTTAAGAAAGCTATTTTTTCCAGTTCGGATAAAATGTTGTCATCAAATCTCTTCCCAATAATGGTCTGAATTCATTGCTGCACACTACCAAAATGTCATGTAAATTTCTGTCCCCTGAGACCGACACATGCAAGCGTCCTTTAATACATAAGAATGAGTTGAAAGAGATGAGAAAATAAATTCAATCAAACACATCTTTCGTCGAATTGCGTATGTGTCAGTTTCAGGAGACATAATTTTACACGAAATCTTTATTTGCGTTCCCCGTCTTTTTACAAACATGAATTACGTCTCGTGTAAAGTTCATCATTTCTAAGTGTGTGGTCTTCAACACTTTTAATTTATCCTCACATCTACGTCCATTAAGCAAGATATCTGCTATTATCAGACCAACTACGTAAAGTTTTGTACCATCAACTACCAAGAGCTTCTTATGACAATTGGAAATAGGAATGGTGTTCAACAATTTCGTGTATAAAATTTCGCTAATCACTGTCACCGCCGAGCCTGTGTCTATTTCCATCACCAATTTCTTATTATTCACCAAAACTTCCACTAGACAAGCATTATTTTCAACGTTTGCTGCTGAAATTTTCATGCAATTGATATCAGATTCCTCACTTGAATCTTGTTAATTCATTCTGTTCAATTTGTCTACTACTACAACAGGTTGAACTTCCTTCTCCGGTTCTACAAATTTAACCGTGTTCTTTTTGTTCAAAAACCAACATTTTTTCCTAATATGCCCTCTTCTTCTGCATAAATTGCATACTGCATTGTTATGGGAACCCCACTGCTTTGAATCATGCTTCAGTTTATAAGCATTTCTATCCCTGCTATTGCTGCGTTCACTACTAAAACTACGCGACCGGAATCCTGCACCCTGGTCGTAACACCTTCCACGAAAATCCTCATTTTTCCTACCCAGCCTATGTTTTATTGATAAAACTTCTGAATCATTATGCTCAACCATCTCTTGCACTCTCGTCCCAGCCAGTTCACTACTGATTATTGTCTTTTCAACTACTCCCAAAGCTATATCATCTTCCATAAGTAACTTTTGTTGCAAAACTTTATCGCGCAACCCGATAATTAACTTGTCCCTAATAGCTTCCTCCTTGAAATCTCTGCAATTACAGTTTTCCACCAGAAGTTTAACACAAAATTTTCTGAACCCTCAGAATGGCCTTGAGAGCGATTATAAAACTTATACCTATGCAATAAAGCTGGCTCCGTTTTATAGAAACGAGCTTTCAGCTTCTTTATGATATCATCATAACTTAACTCGTTAACATCTTTTTTTGGAAACAAAAGCTTGATCTCGTCAAAACTTCCTCTCCGCTCAATGATATAAACCACGATCTTTTAGTATCAGTAGCCACACTATGTAATGCACATAGGATCTAGGTGCTGGTATGCCAATCACAGATATGGCAACCGACGATGCTATGTAGACGTACTACAAGACTGCCCTGGATACGTGCTATTTCAAGCAGCTGGCCGAATAATACTCTCAATCTCTCAATACAATAGATCAACCGAACCGGTTTACAATAGCTCAACCGAAAATTAAGCTTTCGATGTACCTTTCTCTCGCACTTCAAAAGCACACAAGAATGTGGATGAAAGGTCTATAGGAATAAAGAAAATGAAATGGCGGTAGACCATGCACTTAGAACATATATTTTCACAATTTTCCATATGCTTTCAAAGATTTTCTGTAAGCTAGTTTAAGAAAATCTTTTTGGCTCAACAATCGCTCTAGCCAGTAGCGATTGTCTGCAGCTCAAGTATATTTTTGGAGTCTTACCAATCTCGGAATCAACCCGGCTTTACTTACGGTTGGCTCACTCTAGAAACGTTTTTTTTTTAATTAGTTCGTTTATTTGTTAGGCTCAGGCGTGTGTAACACACGATATTTAATATTGATATTTACAATGTATAGTTTTTCAATTTGGGGTGCCAATTACTCGTGGCTAGCTCGAGGTTAATGGGTCACATTATCGTTTGGAAGGGGCTAGGCAGGTAACTTATTGAAGGTATTATTTGCTGCTCATGGCTGCGAAATCTTGCAAATCCACGGTCCCTGTAGTCCGTTTCAGGAACTAAGCCGCAGATGAGTGACCACTGCTTGCTGGCCAGGTACAAGTAGCACGGAAACAAAACGATAGTATAACTGGGACACAATGGCAGGGAATTTACTAGGCTGGAGGAGAGGGGGTGATGACATTACACTCTTAGATCAGACAAACAAAGGAATTCGTAAATCGCTTGCATGTAGGGGAGATCACGCATTCCCAAAACATCTCTTACCTCGCGGGAGGGTTGTCTACCTCGGGCCACTAGGGTATCCAATAGTCGTGCTCTGGAGGCATCATTACCCGGGCAATGCCAAACTGCGTGATCGATGTCATCATAACCGGTTCCGCACCTACATATGTTGCTATCACGAGGTTAATTCTGAAGAGATGTGCGTCTAGCGAGTAGTGGTTGGACATAAGTCTTGACATCACACGAATGAAACCGCGACTTACATCCAGACCTTTGAACCTCGACGAAACATTTGCAATAATGGAATGTAACCACCGCCCAAGAGAATTACTTGTCCAATCGTTATGCCAACTTTGAAGAGAACTCTGACGTACTAATGGGAAAAAATCATCATGTGAAATTCTTCATTCCAAGTGTGGAATCAGTAACAACCTTGTGATTGAAAACTTCGAAGAAATGCTCGAATTGAGTACCCAGTCAAGATTCTTAAGAATCTATATTAACTATATGTCATCCGATATTAGTCTTCCATGCTATAACCCTCCTAGTGTACGCTTTCCTTATCACAGTTCCTCCATTGATTATGATCTCTCCATGAAACAGGCTATTCAAGGAGTTCCAGATCAACTTCGACCTATTTTAATTCCCCATATTTTCATCGAAAAGTACCAACATGTCAATTGCAATAGAAGAATTTTCACTGATGGGTCGCGCATTGATGGATCCACTGGTTTCGGTGTTTACAATGAATACTCATCTGCCTTCCGGAAACTTCAGGAACCTTGTTCTGTATATGTTGCTGAGCTGGCAGCAATCAATTTCGCATTGGGGATAATTTCCGACATGCCCATAGACCATTATTTCATCTTCTCAGATAGTCTCAGTTCTATTGAGGCCCTCCAGTCGATGAAAACAGTTAAGCACTCATCTTACTTTCTTTCAAAAATAAGGGAGCAGATGTGTGCGTTGGTCGAAAGATCATTTAGAATTACCTTTGCATGGGTCCCCTCACATTGCTCAATTCCAGGCAATGAGAAGGCGGACTCTCTAGCAAAGGTGGGCGCACAAGAAGGCGAGATTTTTGAAAGAAGAATTTCACATGATGAATTTTTCCCATTAGTACGTCAGAGTTCTCTTCAAAGTTGGCAAAACGATTGGACAAGTAATTCTCTTGGGCGGTGGTTACATTCCATTATTCCAAATGTTTCGTCGAGATCGTGGTTCAAAGGTCTGGATGTAAGTCGCGGTTTCATTCGTGTGATGTCAAGACTTATGTCCAACCACTACTCGCTAGACGCACATC
The DNA here is from genome assembly GCA_024533555.2 of Aedes koreicus. Taxonomy (NCBI): domain Eukaryota; kingdom Metazoa; phylum Arthropoda; class Insecta; order Diptera; family Culicidae; genus Aedes; species Aedes koreicus. The sequence goes on along the minus strand of JAHHFK020003586.1, from coordinate 194,110 downwards.
TCTACAGAATTAACCTCGTCGATAGCAACATGTGTAGGTGCGGAACCGGTTATGATGACATCGATCACGCAGTTTGGCATTGCCCGGGTAATGATGCCTCCAGAGCACGACTATTGGATACCCTAGTGGCCCGAGGTAGACAACCCTTCCTTGAGGTAAGAGATGTTTTGGGAATGCGTGATCTTCCCTACATGCAAGCGATTTACGAATTCCTTTGTTTGTCTGATCTAAGAGTGTAATGTCATCACCCCCTCCCTTTCACTCTAGTAAATTCCCTGCCATTGTGTCCCAGTTATATTATCCTTTTGTTTCCGTGCTACTTGTACCTGCCCAGCAAGCTGTGGTCACCCATCTGCAGCTTAGTTCCTGTAAGGGACTACAGAGACCGAGGATTTGAAAGATGTCGCAACCATGAGCAGCAACAAATACCTGAAATAAGTTACCTGCCTAGCCCCTTCCAAACAATAATGTGAACCATTAACCTCGAGCTAGCCACGAGTAATTGGTACCCCTCTTTACTAAAATCGAAATAGAAAATTTGTTAATTACAATATTGAATATCGGCTCCGCAAAGTGTTACACACGCCTGAGCCTAATAAATAAACGAACTGATTAAAAAAAAAAAAAAAAATTCTTCATTCAAAAATCTCGCCTTCTTTTGCGCCCACCTTTGCTAGAGAGTCCGCCTTCTAATTGCCTGGAATTGAGCAATGTGAGGGGACCCATGCAAAGGTAATTCTAAATGATCTTTCGGCCAACGCACACATCTGCTCCCTTATTTTTGAAAGAAAGTAAGATGACTGCCTCACTGTTTCCATCGACCGGAGGGCCTCAATAGAACTGAGACTATCCGAGATGATGAAATAATGGTCTATTGGCATGTCGGAAATTATCCCCAATGCGAAATTGATTGGTGCCAGCTCAGCAACATATACGGAACAAGGGGCCTGAAGTTTCCGGAAGGCAGATGAGTATTCATTGTAAACACCGTAACCAGTGGATCCATCAATGCGCGACCCATCAGTGAAAATTCTTCTATTGCAATTGACATGTTGGTACTTTTTAATAAAAATATGGGGAATTAAAATAAGTCGAAGTTGATCTGGAACTCCTTGAATAGCCTGTTTCATGGAGAGATCATAGTCAATGGAGGAACTGTGATAAGGGAAGCGTTCACTAGGAGAACTATAGCATGGCAGACTAATATCAGATGACATAAGTTAATATAGATTCGTAAGAATCTAGACTGGGTACTCAATTCGAGCATTTCTTCGAAGTTTTCAATCACAAGGTTGTTACTGATTCCACACTTGATCAGTATTCTAGATGAGAGCTCCCAGAAGCGGTTCTGTAAGGGTTTTACTCCTGCCAGAACCTCCGGGCTCATATTGTGCGTTGAATGCATACAGCCAAGGGCAATACGTAAACAACGATATTGAATGCGTTCCAATTTGATGATGTGGCTGTTTTTTGCCGAGAGGAAGCAAAAAGAGTCATATTCGAGAATTGAAAGAATAATTGTTTTATAGAGTTTAATGAGGTCTTCCGGGTGAGCACCCCACCATGTCCCGGAAATTGATCTTAGAAAATGTATCCTTTGTTGACATTTCTGTTTCAAATACGCTATGTGAGTATTCCAAGTGCATTTCGAATCAAACATGACTCCAAGGTATTTGAAGGTCAAAGATTGGGTAATGTCTCTTCCCAGCTTGAGACGCAGTTGGGCAGGGAACCGCTTTCTAGTAAACACTACCAATTCGGTTTAATGCGGTAATAACTCGATCCCCAAATTTCTGGCCCAGATGGACAGATTATCTAGGGAATTTTGCAATGGTCTTTGCAAGATTTCCGCACGTGGACCTCTAAAGGAGATCACAGCATCGTCTGCAAGTTGTCTTAGTCTTAGCGTGCATCTATTTTCCAAGCAGTTATCAATATCTTTAACATAAAAATTATAAAGCAAGGGACTTTAATATGAGCCTTGGGGTAAGCCTATGTAGCTAATTCTGGAAGTTGTCAGTTGACCTAGATTGAAGGTCATTTGTTTTTCTGACAGTAAATTATACAAAAAGTTATTTAAAATTCCTGGTAAACCACTACTGTGCAGACTATCTGCCAGTATATCTATGGAAACTGAATCAAATGCGCCCTTGATATCCAGAAATACTAAAGCCAATTGCTCCTTGTGTGCAAAGGCCAGTTGTACATCAGATGAAAGCAACGCTAAACAATCGTTTGTTCCTTTGCTCCAAATTGCGTATTTGATAGAAGGTTGTTTGATTCAACCCAACGGTCAAGTCTTGATAGGATCATTTTTTCTCACAATTTCCTTAGACATGATAGCATAGAGATCGGACAGTAAGAATTGTAATCAGACGCTGGTTTCCCAGGCTTTTGAATAGCTATTACTTTAACCTGCCTCCATGCAGGTGGAACTATATTTAATTCCATGAGAGTGTTATACAGGTTAAGTAATCGTGTTTTAGCGATATCGGGGAAATTTTTTAGAAGGTTGGACTGCATGGAGTATTCTTCACTCTCATTGGAGGATGAGCGGTTTCGCATGTAACGAGCCTTTCTCCAAAGCGTTGTCATCGAGGTTTCTCTAGATAGTCCCTCTACAAACGAACGCCAGTAATTGCGTTTCTTTGCTTTGAGTAAGTTTTTAAGCTTTTTTTCAAGCTTGAGGTACTTATCAAAAAGCTCACATGTTTCATGTCTACGATAATCTTTAAACGCATCGGATTTCTCAAGATACGACTTAGTGCATTCGTCATCCCACCCAGGGGTGGCGGGTCTTCTTTTGAGGGATGCACTTGGAACACGTCGTTTCTGAGCTTCTAATGCACTTTTGTACATCAGTTCGGAAAGGAAACGATACAGTGGTCGGAAAATTAATAAAGCTGGACAAAAGTCATTTTTTAGATTGATGAAACAGATCAATAACCACCAGAAATGTTTTCTACATAGTTTATACCATCTATAAACAAATCCCGATGTTCGAATTAACATTACTTTCGAACTAGTATCTCACATAGAAAAGTTAACGACATGCGCAAGGAATTTTGCATTTTTTTAATGATGTTTTACTAGGTCTACTACCATGAAATTTAACACAGTAAGAAATGTTTAAATGCTCTCAAATTGTTCAAATAGGTATACTTTCTCATTCACATTACGTTTGAAATTGCATTTGATATGATTTTCGGATATCAGAGTCGGCAAAGTCTATGTAGTAATTTTTTCCTCATTTCACCGTTACTTAGTGATTTTAAAACCCGTCCCCGCTGATTCCCGCACTCATTCAGTGACTCACATGTTTCTTAGTATCTAAGGAAACAGGGAATGAAAAAAAATCTGGCCTATTTTCGCCTAAACTCTCAAAAAATTGAAAAAACGAACTGTTGAGCGACGCGCAACTTGGTGACCATTTTTTCTTTCTGCTAAATCAGTGCGCTCGTGTGGTACCACACACTCAGACTGTGACAGCAGTTCAGCGCGTGTACTGTCGTGTGACTGTACAACATTGAAAGTGATTCTATGGAATTTAAAGTTTTTGTTTACAATCCAGGTAACTAAAATAACCCAGTGTTAAAATTATAGGAAAACAATTATAAAAGCTTATTTTGTTGTTGTTTTTTTGCAGCCAGCAGTATGAAATTTTTTTCTGTTTCGAAAAGGCGTTTGTTTGACATCCTCCGGGAGTCAACTGAAATGCCTAGAGACAAGCAGAAAAGTGGTTTGACATCCCGTATGTTGGCTCAACTCCATCAAGATTGTCCTGCAGAACTTCACGATCAAGGCGCTCCGGTAGTTCGGAGAGAAGTCTCCCGGTTTTGCTCCAAGTTCTATGAACGATGGGACAAATGTAGTAAGACTCTTTCCGTGTTTTTATCCCGTTACGGCGATTGGTTGAATGGTGAGATTGTTTTTGAGATCCCACACATTGAGAAGGTAAAGAAGCGGGTGTGCGTAGGTCGTCCGTCGAAATCGTTTGAAGATTCGACAACGCGTTCGAAAAGGAGAAAAACAGAGCCACTTCGAGAGAAACACTCTGCCGTTGAACTTTTATATGCCGCTGCTACGCAATTTCGATCTGAAGGTGATGAACAGGTTGCAAAATTGCTTCAAATTTTGTGCAACAGTCCTCGAACGGCAGCAGACATTCTGGATGCTTACAATAGGTCTGGAGCATACACCTTACCTGTTAAGGTAAGCCCTGAAAAGGGTGTATCCTTAATCATTGAAGCAGATCTCAGTAAGGCTCAGTATCTCTTGGTGAGATCCGTGGTGAAAGAACATCATGCGGATGTTTTTCCATCTTATGATGCGGTCCTTGAAGCTTAACAGAAGGCATACCCGTCACCGGATTCCGTTAAAGTCAGTGGAACGAGCGCAGAAGTGAGGCTTCAGGATCTTTTGAATCATAATGCATCGCGAATTGTGGAAGTATTGGATAGCAAGGGATTACTGAATGATTTGGCAGAAACAGACCTCGAACTTGCACATAAATGGGGCTGCGATGGTAGCGGTGGTCATCCTCAGCACAAGTTAAAACTTCCTGACGAGTTTGAGGAACATTCGTCAATTTTGCTTACTGCGATTGTTCCGCTTCAGCTGAAAGTTTGCGGTGATGCTGCAGACTCTCAAGTCATTTGGACGAACCCGGTACATCACGTTTCTGTCAACCGCTCCACATTCAGTTCCTCAAGGAGACGAAAGAAAGTTTGAAGGAAGAAGAAAAGTATTTCGCTGATCAAATAGAATCTTTGCTACCGTCTACCGTAGTTTCAGGAAATGGGAAAAGGCTGAGAATCCATCATCGTCTTTCCATGACAATCATCGATGGAAAAGCCAGGAACATATTGACTGATACTTCTTGTGCGTGTGGGGCCACTCCAACTGCAATGACTGTCAGTTCAGTGGTGAACAGACCAGTGAATACGGCTGTATTTAAATATGGCATATCTGTTCTTCACGCACGCATTCGATTCCTTGAATGCGTTTTGCATGTGTCTTACCGGCTGGAGATCAAGAAATGGAGTGCCAATAAATCAGCGTATATGGAGAGGAAGACACAAATTCAATATGGGCTAAGGAAAGAATTAGGAATTCTGGTGGATGTTGTGAAACAGGGTGCGGGCTCAACAAATGATGGGAACACAGCCCGAAAGTTTTTCGAAAACCCTTCCGTAGTGTCAGCTATCACAGGATTCAACAAGGAACTGATTGAACGTTTTTCAGTCATCCAAACTGCATTGGCTTCGGGCCTGATGCCAATAAGTTTAGGGTCTACGCATTGGAAACAGCCCAAATGTTTGAGGATAAATAACGATGGTACTACATGCCTGCTTCAGTGCGTTTCTTCCTGATTCACGGAGCTGATGTCATGGCATCAATGGAGTTGCCCATGGGAGTTTATTCAGAGGAAGCCTAGGAAGCACGGAATAAAAATATCCGATCGTTTCGAGAACACAGGACCCGCAAATCTTCTACCGACGCTACGATGACGGATTTGTTCAACAGATTACTGCTAACTGGAGATGCAGTGTTTTCTTTCTTCAAATCTACCAATCCAAAACACCACAAAGAGCTTTCAAGAGAAGTACAACGACTTTTGAAGTGAATTAAATTTATAATTGTAAATTTTTTGAAGTAAATTAATGCCATAATAAATACACCGTTATTTAATGATTTTAAAACCCATCCCCGCTGATTCCTGCACTCATTCTAAAACTCACATGCTCCTTAGTATCTAAGGAAACAGGGAGTGGAAAAAAAAACTGGGCAATTTTCATCTAAACTCTCAAAAAATTGAAAAAACGAACGGTTGAGTGACGCGCGACATTTTCATTAAAATTATCCATAACTTTTTTTTATATTAAGTTATACCCAAATACTTTGTTGAGCAAAAATATGCGTCACAATTTTCCCTACAACTTGTCAGAAGACCCCTTATTCAACAAATTTTAAACGAAAAAGTTAGAACGAAAAAACTGTTTTTTTTTTCAGGTACACCCTAATTTAAAGCAGGAAAATTGGGACTTGAAAACTGTCACCACAAGATGGCCAACATTCCTAGGATCAACTTTGTAGAAGACACCAAGTTTCCAAAAGGCAACCCCTAGGAGTTATTAATTTCGCCGTGAAAAATGGTTTTTCCGACTACTGTGGAAAACAAACAAAAGGTACACCCGATGCCCCAAATGTCCCAACAAAATATCCCGATAGGGCACAAAAGGAAAAAGGATTGGTGTGTTTTTTTTTGAAAAAAATTTTTGATATAGAAAAAAAAATGAAAAAGAACACACCCCTGGGGACATTAGAATTCCCCCCCCACAAAAACAAAAAAAAGAGATTTAAACCCCAAAAAAATACCAAGTTGACCCCCCCTGGCAGGAGGTTTTAGTATTCGTGTCGCTTCCCCAGTGTTCAAGATGGTCAAGTTGAAATCGTCGCATAAGTCATAGAAAATACCCGCTCTGTTGTCATCGTATTGTTCGCCCCAAGCAGTACCGTGGGAGTTCAGATCGCCCTGAATAAGGACTGGAGATGGAAGTAATGTAATTGAACTCCAAAGTTGACGGCGGTTTATTGATGCCCTCGGAGGGACATAGACGGAAGCTATGCAAAGATCTTTATTCTTTACATTTATTTGGCAAGCGACGATTTCAATGCCTGAGATTATTGGGAGTGAGATTTTATAGAAGGGGTAGCACTTTTTGATCCCCAGAAGTAGGCCGCCACCATATGAATCATCTCGGTCCAGGCGAATAATGTTAAAATCGTGGAAGTTGAATTCATCTTCAGATGAAAGCCATGTTTCACAGAGAGCAAATATATCATAATCAGAATTGTGAATCAAATACTTGAACGAGTCTAATTTAGGTATTAGACTACGACAGTTCCATTGTAATACGGTGATCATATCTTGATCCTCACTCGACAAATTATTCATCGAAAGATATGAATTCACCAATGAGGGGCCATGATATAGTCAATTGCTTGAAGTAGTTTCCAACTATAGGAATAAGCAGGACAATAAGTCCTCGGAGCGGTGAAGCATCCGAAAGGCCAAGAGCATTTAAAATGTTATCCACAATGTCCCTGAAATTAATCTTACCTCGCTTGGACGGGATATTCTTAGAATTGCGAGAAGACGTAGTTTTTGGTTTTGGCAACCTCTTACGGTTACTGTTATTAGGTAGCGGCGGGTTGGTATAGCTACAGCTAGGAACGGATGCATCAGCTATTACCGGTTTATTCGGTTTTTTTTTAATGGACCCCCGCTACCTCCAATTTTTTGCATGCTTTTGAGAGTGGGTTTAATAAGTTTCCGGCGCACACTCGGGGAACTAGTTGGCTTCCTTTTACCGGGGGCGTGTACCTCCGGAAATTCACTCTCATCGGCCACGTCAGAGTCCAGTTCGTCGGAAGACAAAATCAAAAATGGATTTTCATTTTGAGCGGCTGATACAGACGATGCAGACGCTCCGTTTTGCGATTTTAACATTTCTGCATACGTCTGCTTGGAGCGTTCTTGTATGGAGCGTCTCACGTTACCAGTGCGCTTCTTGTACACGGGGCAGTTCTGCAAATCGTGGAGAGGCTGTTTGCCACAGTAAGCAGCTGCCACAACGGGGCTTGTTGTCGCAAAAAGTAGCCGTATGACCCAACTGTTTGCACTTGGTAAAATTAAATACCCTTGGTACAAAAAGTCGCACTGGGAAAAAAGACTATCAATTTCAACAAATTTTGGGAGAATTGATCCGGTGAAGGTCACCTGGCGAGTCCAATGGTGAATACGTCTTTTTTCCATCTACCATTGATCCTGCATGCAATTGTTTGCATTCCAGAATTTCAATGGTAGACGAAGCTGAATTTGGATGTCGCCCCTTACCTTCCATAACGTCTTCACACGTCAGGCTCGCTGCAGAAACCACACCATCTATCTCCACATCTCGAGATGGGATGTAGACGTAGTACTCGACATTATAACCTTCGTCACTAGCAATTTCATTTGCAATTTTATATGTAGGTGCAGTAACACGCAGTTTGTTTCGGTTGACCTGATGGAATTCGGTCCCCGGATAACGACGCGTCAAATTTCTTTTTATGCCCAAAAAGTCTAGGGCTTTCACTTTCTGCCGAAAGTAGACAACCCAAGAAGAGGCAGAAGACGGCTGATAACAGCGCGCCATAAAAACATCTTTGGGAGGCAAGTTACCCCCCTTAGAATCATCCATGAAAAGACAATTCAGAACAAAAAAAAATTAAATAAAACAAAATAAAAATCAGATGATTTTTTTTAACCACCCTATACAGAACGATATTTTTTTGAACCACCCTATGCAGAACGATTCACTATATGGGAAAGAGATACACAAAAAACACTAACAGATGAGGCAACAATAAAGGAAATTGTGACTGTGCTACTTGCCCTTACGCTGCGCCTTTGCCGGTATGGCACCTTCTGCTGTTGTTCGCAAACAAAACACCGCTTGCTGGCCGGCAGTGGATGAAGCGATGACCTTCCCTGCTACGATGATGCTTATGGGGTTTCACTTTTTCCCTCGGGTGTTTGACGAGGGTACTGGCTGGACAGATCATCCGTTGGATTCGGCCGGGAATGTCTGCTTCCCTAAAGGAACGCTCGGCTGGATATCAGCGGTTCAAACAGTGCACTAATTTTATTCACCGCGTGGTTGATAGAGGGTGGAAAAATACAGCCAAAAGAGGTAGTGCACTCCGCTGCGAAAAAAAACTGAACCGAAGCTCTTCAGCGTTCGATGCGGAATGATCTCTAGAAACGTTGTTTCCGTTTTAGTTCTATTATCAGTATTTCTACAAAAAAAATTGCTAATTTCACGATTTATATAATTAATCACTATCACTTTTTCCTCGTCGCCACTTATAATGTCTTGAAAACTAAGGGTTTGGATTAAAACTGTTGTAGACTTCTTTAAAAAAATCACTTTTATGTAGATAGGCTCCGTCATTGTGTACGGCTCAGACTAGACTGAAATCTTTATTCTTTTCTTCGTTTATACAGAGCTTCTGGGTAGAAGGTAAGTATTGGTAAATATATAAATGTATAGTTCAATTGAAACCAGTTAAGTACAATCGATATAATAGGGATATAACAGATGGAAGTTGTTGAACCGGACGATTTCAACAATTATACTGAATTTACGCCGTTCCTAATGCGACAGTTAATCAAAGAGACACCTATTGGAACTGGTTATCCTTATCCGCTACCGTATGATACCTATTGTCCTTCGGTAGCTACAGAACTACTGAAGTCAACAAAAAAAGGGGGGGGGGGGGGGGGGGTCTACGTTTTGGTCTACGTGGTTTATGAACAGCCCCTACTAGGTGTTAGAATTTAAACCAAAGAAGCGAAATTTTTCATTGCCATTTTCCAGAATGTATACGATTCGAATCGGAAAAATGTTTCGATCGCTTGCATATATGTTTCGGCTATTTTACATCAATCGTAAAAAAAATTAGCTTAAAACCTCAATCCGATCTTACCGAAAACATTCTAAGAACTCATAAACAAGTACCCTTAACTGTAAAAATAATATTGATAACGCCATCGTACGAGGATCTATTATTCAGAAAATTATATTTTGGAAGAGAGCGATTCTTGTAAAGGTTAATTAATAAATGCTACGTTAGGAAGACACTGGTGAGTGGATTAACCAATCACCGGTGGCTGGTAGTTTGGCGCGAAAACGTGGCGCATCACGCCACGTAATGGCACCAATCAGGGCAAAGCGACATATTTTCTGTTAGGTAAGCACATTTAGTTAATAAAACGGTAGAGCACACGAGGCTCTACCTCTTTTCTCTTCAGTAACTTGTAAGGTGTAAGTAGTAAATAGTGCTCTAAGTAAAGTTTGTGCGTTTTTAAAAAGTGAACTTAAAAGAAAGATCCCCTGACTGGTGTCAGAAGTGGGATCAGTGAGTGAGTGTGAATAGAAAAGTGATTGGTGTAACTGCTCCGGGGAAGCCGCATCACTCTTTGCATCAGCACGAGGAGTAAACCTTCGAGCGCCGCAGCGACATCGACTCCACGGACGACCACAGCCAATCCGCTCACCGTACACCGGATGCTACAGATTTTGTTGTAAGTACCCCTCCAGTTATACGCACTATTCATCATGCCAGAAACAAGAAACAGTGAGATTGAGCAGTTGAGGCAGGAGATTGCCCAACTTCAAAATTTAATTAAGGGTTCAGGGAACACGTATACCATTCCCGATCCCATTAAACAGCTACCAGAGTATTCTGGAAGCAAAAAAGAATTGAACGCCTGGCTACAGGAGGTTGAAGAGCTCTATAATAAGTTCAAGGATCTCCCGACACCTTTAATTCACATTATTTCAGGGCAATTAAAAGTAAATTGAAAGGAGAGGCACGCGCAGTGGTGTGTGCCAACGGCAACCCTGAAACAATCACACAGTTGACGCACATTTTGCGAGAAAACTTTGGCGATCAACGTGATTTCGCCACCAACTTACATAACCTATTCCACTTTAGAAGAGGAGATAGAAATAGCCATAAATTTTACAGTGATATTAAAGAATTGAGTACAAAGCTGAAGGCAAACCTACAGCTACACCCCATGCTACCGTCACAAATATTAGAGCTGATAACAGTAACCAAATTCTTAGATGCAGTAAATGAGCCTTTCGCCTCCATCATTCGAAATTCAAAACCAAAAACACTGGAAGATGCCTTCCAGGCCGTTGTCATAAACCAGAACGCAGAGGTGCGAAAACCGATGCACAAACAAAAACCATCTAGTGCACCCCAGCAAAGTACCGCGAACGGTGCAAATAAATTCAAGAAACCCGATCCTACGGCACAACGACGCCCGTTCCATCCAAAACCCCGAGTTGAAACTAACAACAGGGAGGAGACAGAACCAGTTGAAGATGACGAAGAAGAAGAGGAAAATGAGTTTGAGGAAGAAGTTACATCGGAAGCAGATGAACTGAATTTTTTACCACATTTTTAAATTTCATAAATATTTTGACGGCCTAATTGGCTACGAGAATTTGGCGGTGATGAAGGCTAAAATAGATTCTAGCACCCATCACCTTGTAGTGGGAAACACCAGGTATCCCCTTTCAAAATATTATCCGTGCTCAGTGAACTTTCATGAGCAATCGGAGAATTTGTTTGAGATGTGCACCACAGCCGACGGTACGTTTCTTATTGAAGATGAATTGAATTTAACGAATGGCATAATATTACAACCAGGTCTGTATCTAGCTAAGAATAATCGTGCTACCGTGCATCTATCAAATATCAAACGTGCCAAAACAAATGCGATTCCACCTTTCGAGAACGAACGCTTCCTTTTGAATCAAAATGAAACGCATTCTAAACTAAATTTCCCGGCGGAACACCTGAACCGAGAAGAGAAACGCGAACTAGTGAAAGCATTAAAGCCTTTCAAAGATGTTTTCTTTGACGAAGAGCAAAAGTTGACTTTCACGCATGAGGTTAAACATCGCATCGAAACTAGCGATGATAAACCAATTCATCAAAAGACTTACAAATACCCTTATCACTTGAGGACAGAGGTTTCTGATCAGATACAGAAAATGCTGGACTCGGGTATAATTAGAGAGTCATCATCTCCTTGGACTTCGCCCATATGGGTCGTTCCAAAAAAGATGGACAACTCTGGTAAGAGAAAGTATAGGATAGTCGTCGATTACAGGAAGCTGAATGAAAAGACTCCTGCCGACAGATATCCAATTCCAGAGATAAGCGAAATATTAGATCGTCTGGGAAAGGCGCAGTATTTTACTGTTTTAGACCTAGCCAGCGGTTTCCATCAAATAGAGATAGACCCGAAAGATGTGCCAAAGACGGCATTCAATATAGACCATGGAAAGTTCGAATTCGTTCGAATGCCATTCGGGTTGAAGAATGCCCCGGCAACTTTCCAACGGCTAATGGATTCGGTACTCCGAAAACACCTGGGAATTAGATGTTTCGTCTATATGGACGATATCATCATATTCTCTACATCTTTGAAGGAGCACATAAAAGATATCACGATGGTGTTACAAACCCTACGTGATGCTAACCTAAAGGTACAATGTGACAAATCAGAATTCCTTCGTAAGGAAGTTGAATTCTTAGGTCACGTCGTCACGACGGAGGGGGTAAAACCCAATCATCGTAAGGTAGAGGCAGTGGCAAATTGGCCTATGCCAAAAACTCCAAAAGAATTAAAATCTTTCTTGGGAACCGTGAGCTATTATCGACGGTTTATCCCAGGCTTTGCCTCCATTGCTAAACCACTCACTAGTCAGTTGAGAGGGAAAAGCAAAACAATTAATTACGAAACGGTAGATTTTCAAAATGCCTTTACAAAGCTAAGACAAATCATGACTTCAGATTTGCTACTAGCCTATCCTGATTTCGATAAGCCCTTCTTACTGACGCCAGATGTCCCCCATATTGCTATTGGCGCGCGATATTCACAATTGTCACAAGAGCACCCGAAGCTACAGAATAGTTAGATTTGGTATAAGGAAAAGGCGAGGTAGACGTTAAATATAAGTGTGTAAGTGTTTCAGTGTGTTTCATTTCGCGCCAATGATTTTTCATTCTAATTAGTGTTTTCAACACGTGTTCGATTTTATTTGTTGACGAAGTGATATAATTGATTGTTTGGTGTCGAACTGTTGATAGTGTCGATCATTAATTGTACGTGCCGTACCATTTGCAGTTTCATCGTTTCACGATTGCTGTTGCTCACCTATTATCTTCTGGCGAAGAATCGTCACCATTGTTATTGCTTTGAGTAAATTTCCGTCCCCGTTGTGCTGTTGTGGTTGTATTGTGTGAGCATACTTAAAGGCGATTACGATAAACCACGTGTGTAACGATGAGTGAAAACAAAAATTGCGCCAAGTGCGATGAAGCGATTACTGGCATAGAATTTGTCACATGCCGAGGATACTGCGATGGCATGTTCCATATGACATGTTCAAATGTGTCACGGGCACTTTTAGGCTATTTCACGCCGCATCGCAAAAACTTGTTTTGGATGTGCGATAAATGTGCCGAGCTATTTGAAAATTCACATCTCCGCTCTATTACTAAGGCGGCTGATGAAAAATCTCCGTTGGTGTCTCTCACTGAGGCAATCAGTAGCTTACATACGGAGATAAAGCTGTTGTCGCATAAGCCCGCACCGTGTATGCAATCACCAGTGATCAGGCAATGGCCCCAAATCGGACAAACTCGTGCTGCCAAACGACCTCGTGGACCTGATTTAGAACAAAAGGCGTTCGAATGTCAATCTGGTTCCAAGCATGTTGACCAGAATGCAGTGTCCGTTTCAATCACCGCTCAACCAGTGAATAAATTTTGGCTCTATTTGTCTCGAATACGTCCTGATGTCACCAACGAGGAAATTTTGGCATTGATTCGAGCAAACCTTGATTTGACCCAGGACCCAGAGGTTATCAAACTGGTGGCCAAAGGAAGGGATACAAGCAACATGAGCTTCATCTCCTTCAAAATTGGTTTGGACCCTTCCCTGAAGACAATCGCGCTTGACCCTTCGACTTGGCCGGAAGGCATAATGTTCCGTGAGTTTGAGGAATATTCAACTCAAAAATTTCGGAAGCTCTCCGCTATATTTCTGACGCCTACAACGGGTACTCCACCGGCAGTTGTAATGCAGCGTTAATTAATTGCAAAGGAAAACGATTTGATGCTACACGATATGACATTCAACCACCTGTTTTTACACCGGGACGCACCGAATATAGTGTAATGGAAGCTCTCGATCCCCCCACCGCAGTCGTGCCATTCCAGCCAGCGACCTGCAGCCGTCCCGGCCCTACGTGTGGGTGTGGGGAGAGGGCCTTCCAAAACGCTACTGCAGGCAAGTACGACTTTCCTACTTAGCCCGACAAGACCTGATTCGCTCTCCAATTCCAGCATATTTCTACCGTTTTTGGACGCACCTTTACACGCATGGTTTTTAAGTCAAACACCGGGACGCACGGAACTCAGCACTATGGAAGCCCTCGAGCCCCCCATCGTAGTCGAGCCAATCCCGCCAGCGACTTACAGCCGTCCCGGCCCTACGTGTGGGTGTGGGGAAAGGGTCTTCCAAAACGCGACTACAGGCAAGTACGACTTTCCTACTAGCCCGACAAGACCTGATCTGCTCTCCGATTCCAGCTTATTTCAAGGAAGTTTGAAAACAGCACCTCAAGAAACAACTTGTGTTAGCCGAATGCTGGGACGCACCGAGAATAGTATTGTGGAAGCCCTCGATCCCCTCACCGTAGTCGAGCCATTCCCGCCAGCGATCTGCAGCCGTCCCGGGCCTACGTGTGGGAGTGGGGAGAGGGTCTTCCAAAACGCTTCTTCAGGCAAGTACGACTCCATTATTTGCCCAGTCAGACCTGATGCGCCCTTCGATTCCAGTCACTCTGATTGCACGCCTGCTTTGCTTCACGGACTACTGGCTTATTACCAGAATGTTCATGGTCTCCGAACGAAAATAGACGACTTTTTTCCTAGCTGCAGTCGAGTCCAACTTCGACGTGATAGTTCTAACCGAAACCTGGCTCAATGATCAAATTCATTCCGCTCAACTATTTGGAGATCAGTTCACAGTTTTTCGGAATGATCGTAATCGCATAAATAGCAAAAAATCTCGTGGTGGTGGCGTCTTGATAGCAGTTTCCAAAAGACTTCACAGTTGCCTGGATCCCAATCCTATTAACCCTCGAACAGTTATGGGTCCAGATAACAACTCCACAAAGGAAGTTAAGTATCAGAGCAATGTACTTACCTCCCGATAGGAAATCTGATTTAAGCAGCATTGAGAACCGTATCAGTTCGATTGGCGCTGTGTTATCCCGTTTAGATCACAACGACTACGCCTTACTATTTGGCGATTACAACCAGTCTGGGTTGGTTTGGAATGTTCCCATGATTGGTCATCCCACAATTGACGTTCTTCGTTCGCATATGCCACCCGTCTGCTGTGCTTTGATGGATGAATTTAGCCTTCATAATTTAGCGCAAATAAATTCAACGTTAAATCGTAACTCGAGACTGCTTGATCTTGTGTTGGCAAATGAAGCTGCCGTAATGGAATGTGCTGTTGTCGAAGCCTCCGAACCGTTAATTAACCTCGACGCCGATCATCCTGCGCTGGAGATTACTATCAATCTATCAGTACCTATAACCTTCGATAACATCGTTGATCCACATGGCCTGAATTTCCGTAGAACTGATTTCGCTGCTATGAGCCAATCTATGTCCCAAGTCAATTGGCAGTTCCTTGACTCGTGTTCCACTATCGATGAAGCGGTAGATTTTTTTGACGAGGTTGTGTCTCGGGCTATATCAGATTTTGTTCCGCTGAGGAGACCTGCTCGTAAACCTCCTTGGTCTAATGCTCATTTACGGTACCTAAAACGTGTGAGATCGAAGGCTCTTCGCAAGTACTGCAAAACCCGAAATCAATTCACCAAGCGAATTTCCTCGACAGCTAGTACCCATTACCGAATGTACAATCGTCTTCTTTACAAGAATTATTCAAAACGAATCCAATCTAACCTTCGGCGAGTTAGCAACGGAGCTACCCGAACGAGAACGGAAAAACTTGATGACGACCACATTGGTGAGTTAGCAACGGAACCAGCTCATCGGGGACAGCGAAGAATGCTGACAACAACATTGGAGCGGATGGCAACGACCGAGTCGACTTGGCGGTTTCGGCGTGGAGCGGTAGCAGCAGCAGGAAAGTGCAAGTATAGCATTATGAACTGTAGTTAAATTCGATTGTAAAATAAAAGTTCAGTTCGATTTAGACTAGTGAGTAAGTTAGTTGTATTTTTTTTAAAAAGGTTATCACGTCCGTGAAAACTTAACTGGAGGCTCCGGCGAGATCCTCCTGAACGGGAACAGTATAAGTGATAGTGCAGTGCAAAAATCTTAGAAGAAATCAGTGTAACGAAAATCTTAATTTCACTTGTTAAAATTGTTTAGTTTGGTTCAAAGAGCCAGGTTGCATTTAGTTTTTTTTTCTGGTTCAAAGAGCCAGGACCTGCCATCACCAAAGCGAACTGCAAGACACAGAGGACACCGATTGTACCCGATCGGCACCGCTGGCCCGGAGTAACACTAGTAAAACGGACAACCCAAACGTGCCTGCTTGCAGATCCCCCGTTTCTCGAGGACAGCCACCCAAAGTCCAACGGATCGATGTTGGCCATACCCAGGACATGGTCCTTTATGTGAGTAACTATTTTTATTTTTTATTTTTTAAACATTAGGAAGTAATCAAGTGAACGATTTTTCTGAATGCATTAGTTTCTAAACAAGATAAGTGAATTTTATCTCAGTGATTTTAATCTCAAAAAGTGCCGCGAATAAAAAAAAGTGCCGATTTGAAAAACGAAAACAAAAAGTACCTTCCCATTTTCAATTTTGTCACAACAGTTATTTAAAGCTAGCACAATTTATCCAAAGAAAAGTAGATTAAATTTTTACTTTGATAAGATCATGGCAAATCCAGCTCAACGTCCGGTTGCAAATGCAGCCCAAAATCCGGCTCAAAATCCTGCACCACTTACGATGCAGCAATTTATCGAGTTGGGAAAGTTACCCGACTTTATCAGAGATTTACAACCATTTGATGGTAAACCAACCGAATTATTGGCATGGTTGACCGATGTTGAAGGTGTCTTCTTGAATTGATTGAACGATCCGTACGTAGGAAAATCAGAGGCGAAGCCGCTGATGTTTTAAATTCAAATAATATTTTGCATGATTGGGCTCAAACGAAGAGCACCTTACTACTCTACTACAGAGACAAAAGAGATCTAAAAACCTTAGATTTTGAATTGACTTCGATAAAAAAATATGCACATGAGAGCTTAGGTAGTTATTATTCTCGTGTGAACGAGCTGTTATCCTCTATAATAGCTCAAGTACAGACGGAAGAAAAATTCTTTTTACACGCTTATTCTGACATCGATTACTTCAGAGAAAAAGCGGTCGATGCATTTATCAGAGGTTTAGAAAAACCCCTCTGCCAACTTTTAAAAACTTTTAATCCCAAAAAATTTAAACCAGGCATATCACAGCATAGACTACTTCAATATGGCACAGGCATACCAGCATAGACTACTTCAATATGGACACACGATCAGCTCCATATCGTAATGAACATTTAACTCAAACTCCAAAGCCAAGAGATCTTGAAACACATAGAATTCCTCCCCCTAGACCACCTCCAAGAAAACTGCCACCACCAATCCCAGCTCCTAGAAATTTCACTCATTATCAAATGCCACCGTTCAATAATCGGCAACAATTTCCCACGAATCCTTTCCATCAAAATAGGCCACAATTCCAGCCGAATTTTCAAAACCAATTCCAACGTTCCAATCAAAATTCTTTCCAACCACATCCTTGGCCAAAACCACAACCGAAACCGGAGCCCATGGAAATCGACCAGAGCATCCGTTCCCGGAATATAAATTATGGCAACAGGCCAGTCATGGAGATGAAAAGGCCTCATCCACCATCCCACCAAGTACAAAATTTTAAACGAATGGCACACCCAGTTGAGTATGCCTACGACCCAGAATATTTCGAATACATGCCAGAAGATGATAACTACCAATATTATTACCAGTACGGACAATTAGAGGACCAAATTGAATCAGAAATTAGCACCAGTGAACAAACCACTGAAGAAATCCCGGAACAAGATGAACCCTCTTCATCACAGACTCATTTTTTAGAATGGAAGCCGAGTTGGTAAAACCAACTCTTCCATACATAAACTTAAAAACGACTATCGGAGAATTTCCGTTCCTCATAGACACAGGAGCGAATATTAATATAATCGATCCGAAGCTGGCTTATCAGTATAAAATTTCGAAGCCTTATGATTTCAAGGCTGATAATATTTCCAGCGCAAATGGAAATTTCAAAGCCACATCGGCAATCGACATAACTTTTTTTTATCCAAAGATTAATCATTCCGCTCAGTTCCTTCTTCATAAATTTCACCCATTTTTCAAAGGAATTATCGGAACAACGATTTTAAAATCGTTGAATTCAAAAATAGATCTTGGGAATGGTGTTCTACATTTGAGAAAGGGGAACGAAACTTTAGAAGCCCCACTATCGTTATATAGCTCCATAAACTCAACTTCAAATACTTTATTCAGAACTGCCCATTTATCGGCAGACGAAAACAAAAAACTTCAGACTGGGCTTGATGCACATAACGAGGTTTTTCATCAAACGGATGCAAAACTAACTTGTGGTACAAATGTTGAATGTTCCATCAATACTACTGATAACATACCTGTCCATCAGAAAGTGTACCCATATCCTGCAGCTTATGCTGAAGAAGTGAGGAAACAAGTAGATAAACTTTTAGCCGATGGCATAATTAGGCCCTCTCGGTCAGCTTGGACATCACCGGTATGGATAGTGCCAAAAAAGGCAGACGCTTCCGGTGAAAAGAAATTCAGAATGGTTATCGATTACAGGAAACTTAACGAGAAGACTATTTCCGATCGATACCCAATGCCCGTGATTGGTTATGTAATTGACCAATTGAAAGGACAAAAATATTTTTCTACACTTGACCTTGCGTCAGGTTTCCATCAGATTAAGATGAAAACGTGCGATATTGAAAAAACAGCATTTTCTATTAACAATGGCAAGTATGAATTTACTAGAATGCCATTTGGTCTTAAAAATGCACCCGCAACTTTTCAAAGGGCAATTGATGATGTTCTCAGAGATCATATTGGGAAAATCTGCTATGTGTACATCGATGATGTAATAGTTTTTGGTAAGGATTTAGAAGAACACTTGAAAAATTTGAATATTATTTGTAAAACTCTGAACGACTCAGGAATAAAAATTCAATTGGACAAATCTGAGTTTCTGCATCAAGAGGTTGAATTCCTTGGCTACATAATAAGTTCAGACGGAATCAAACCGAATCAAAAGAAAATAGAGGCTATTAACCTATTTCCAGAACCCAAAAACTTAAAAGAACTCCGTGGATTTTTAGGAATGATGGGTTATTACCGCAGATTTGTCAAAGATTTTGCAAAAATTGCAAAACCCTTGACAAACCTTCTAAGAGGGGAGAGAAAACCCTCATCCAATAAGAAAATTTCATTGAATGATAAGGAAAAGCAGTGCTTCCAAAAAATGAAAAGGTTACTTTCATCTTCTGATATTCTTATCTACCCCGATTTTAACAAACCTTTTATCCTAACGACGGATGCCTCCGATTATGCGATTGGCGCAGTTTTGTCGCAAGGTGAACTAGGAAAGGATAAACCTATACACTTTGCTTCCAGAACATTATCTAAGACAGAAGAAGGATTTTCAGTTCCGGAAAAGGAAATGCTAGCCATTTTCTGGGCGCTTCAAACCTTTCGTAACTATCTCTATGGTACGAAATTCAAAATACTCACAGACCATCAACCTCTCACTTTCGCTTTGTCACCTAAAAACACAAATGCCAAGCTTAAAAGATGGAAGGCATATTTAGAGGAACATGATTATGAAATAATATATAAACCTGGAAAAACTAACGTAGTCGCCGATGCATTAAGTAGAATTGTGTGTTCTATGACAGGAACACAGCATTCAGCAGATGACAGCGATGACTTTTATATCGTATCAACTGAAGCCCCCATCAATGTTTTCAGACATCAAGTCATATTGAAAGAAGGTCAAGATAAAGTCACCATTACACACCCGTTTCCAAATTACACTAGGGTAGATATTTCATTGTCAAATATTAACGATAATTCTATTTTGCAGGTTCTTAAAAATCACTTTGATCTTTCTAAAGTAAACGGGTTATTCACAAATGAAATTTTAATGGTAAAAATACAGGAAACATATAAAAAACACTTTGGAAATAAAAAATTGTTAAAAATCCGTTTTAGTCAGAAAATACTTCAAGATGTCCACGAAGAGGATGATCAATGGAACCTTATCCGACAGGAACACTATCGAGCACATCGTGGTGCTGAAGAAAATAAGCTACAGCTTTTAAGGAAGTTTTACTTTCCAAAACTTTCTCAAAAGTTAAAAGATTTTGTAACTAATTGCCAGATTTGCAACGAAAACAAGTATGACCGTAAACCGATCAAATACCCAATTCAAGAGACCCCTATTCCAAATGCTCCTTTCAAAATTGCTCACATTGATATCCTATTCCTTGAAAACGGCCATTTTCTAACTTATGTCGATAAGTTTTCCAAATTTGCCCAAATTAAACCCATTGATTCGAGAGCTGCCATCGACATAGTCCCAGCCGTGAAAGAAATTCTTCTGAAATATAACCCCCCGGAAATAAAGGGTGATACGGTCAAATTTGGTCAAGGGAAAACGCGTGTAAATCGGTGAAATCGTTTATTTAAAAAATCAAATTAAATTTCTTTTTCAAGTTCAATTAGTATAAAATTCAGGAAAAATATTCAGTTAGGCTTCCGCTTTTCCAAGTCCGAATTGCCGGGCCTTACGCTTGACCCCTGCCATCAGATTTTGTACAGCCACCTTGTCCACCTTCTTCGCCGCAGAAAGCCAGTTTGCCTTGAACTGCTGCTCGTCCTTAGCAGTTTTTTTGGTCTTCTTTAGGTTCCGCTTGACAATAGCCCAGTATTTCTCAATTGGGCGGAGCTCTGGCGTGTTGGGAGGGTTCTTGTCCTTGGGAACCACCTGCACGTTGTTGGCGGCGTACCACTCCATGGCCTTTTTACCGTAATGGCAAGATGCCAAATCCGGCCAAAACAGTACGGAACAACCGTGTTTCTTCAGGAAAGGCAGCAGACGTTTATTCAAACACTCTTTCACGTAAATTTCTTGGTTGACAGTCCCGGAGGCTATGAAAATGCTGCTTTTCAAGCCACAGGTACAGATGGCTTGCCAAACCAGATATTTCTTTGCGAACTTTGACAGTTTCGTGTGCTTGAAAATATCTGCTACCTTTCTCCTTCCTTTTGCCGTATAAAACTCCTGTCCCGGAAGCTGCTTGTAGTCGGCTTTGACGTAGGTTTCGTCGTCCATTACCACGCAGTCAAACTTCGTCAGCATCGTCGTGTACAGCCTCCGGGATCGCGCTTTGGCCGTCGTATTTTGTTTATCATCGCGATTTGAAGTCACTACCTTCTTGTAAGTCGATAGTCCGGCTCGTTTTTTGGCTCGATGCCCGGTTGTAGACGATACACCCAGCTTATTTGCGGCATCTCGGAGAGATAGGTTAGGGTTTCGCTTGAAACTACCGGCAACTCTCTTTGTCGTCTCAACAGGCTTCCGGTTTTCGATTTCCCCCCGATCCAGACTTCCTGGCTGTCGACAAACGTTCCCCAAACACTTTAATTACATTTGTAACGGTTGATTTGGCAACTTTTAGCGATTTTGCCAACTTTGCGTGCGAGTAGCTCGGATTTTCGCGATGCGCGAGCAAAATTTTGATACGCTGCTCTTCTTGCTTGGACGGCATTTTGACAACTGAAGAGTGAATTCCAAAATCAAAATAGGAGCAACATTCTACACACACACACCTTCAAAATGAGGGGTGTTCAGGTTTTTTAAATGCAAAATTGAAAGAAATACGTCAAGTTGATATTGACCAAATTTTGACCGTATCGCCCTTTATTAGTCATGGACGGCGAAAAATCCTTCATGACGGGAGACTTGGTAAACTTTTACAATACACATCATATTGAACCTTACGTCACAGCAACAGGACGAAGCGAGATGAATGGTATTGTAGAACGTTTCCATTCCACACTTTTAGAAATATACCGAATGACGAAACATGAAAACCCAGAAAAATCAGTTACCGACCTACTTTTCCTATCATTGAATAAATACAATTCCTCCATCCATAGTTCCACCAAACATACCCCTTATGAAATCATACTTCCTTCTCCCAGGACTCCAGAAATTATAGAAAAGGTTTTCAAGAATATCACAGAAAAACAAAAAAAGGACATTAAATTTCATAACAAATCCAAGAAACCTACAGAAATAGAATGCAACCAAGAGGTGTATGAAAACGCCAGACAAAGAATGAAACACAAACAGAGGTTTAAGAAAAATAAAGTTAGGCAAGTTAATAAGAGTACAGTAACTATGGATGATGGAAGAAGAGTACATAAAAATGACATTAAGGTCAGGATTATTTAATCATATTTACTTTTTCTCATTACAGAATTCTACTGGTTGTAGAAATTGGCGAAACTATAGATATCCAAAGAATAGATCATCTCCCCATTATTGTTATTAAATCAGATACAGCAAGGATTCAATATACCTCTCATTATTATATCCATCATTTCAATGTAACCTCTCTAAAATCACACGTAGAAAACCTCAGAATACAATTTGAACATTTAGATTCGAACCAGTTCACAGATCTCATCATACAGAAATTCGATCAAATACATGATACACTTAAAAATTTGGCACCCTCCAGGCAAAAACGTTGGAACAGTCTAGGAACGGCCTGGAAATTTATTGCAGGAAGCCCAGACGCCAATGACTTGAAAATGATTAACTCTTCAATTAACGATCTCATTAATAATAATAATGACCAAGTTAGAATAAATAGAGCCATGAACTTGCAGATGAAGGAACTGGTTTACAAAACAAAAGACGCCATAGAACTATCAAATTCAAGATCCTTTGAAATCTATTCAATTAATATATTTCTTAATTTAAAATATTTAGCAGAAAAACTAGAACAAATAGTTGATAGCATATCTCTAGCAAAAATAGGGATTCTTAATGAAAAAATACTTAGCCAAGATGAAATAGAAATTTTGTATCAAGACTTAGCTAAACAAAACATTACAGTTCATAACGCTTTAGAAGCACTCAACTTTGTGGATACAACAATTGCAACAAACAGTAAGGAGCTAACTCTCCTCATAAAAACCCCCATCTTAGATAAAAGGATATTCAACAAGATTCACGTCTTCCCTGTCACAAGTAACCACAAGCAAATTCATCTGACGAAAAGAAATTATCTGGCCCATGAAACTGGCAACTACATTGTCGATTCGTTAGATTCGACTATATACAAAATTCATGAAATAGAATTGGATAATTCCAAATGCATACCTAATTTACTTTCTGGAAAGCAAGCAATCTGCAATTACACCATGAACCCCCTAGAGGACGAAATCACCGTTATCAATGATGAAAATCTCGTCATCAACTCAAACAAAACCGTTTCCTTTGCATCAAATTGTGGAATCAGTAACCGAACCCTAACCGGAACATTTTTAATCACGTTTCACGACTGCGACGTGAACATCAACAATCATAGCTACTCTAGCAAAATTCGGAAGATAGCTGGAAGCCCAATACAGCTTCCATTGGATGGAATTGCTGTACAGATGCAATTCTCAATAGCAAATTTAAGTTTAGAACACCTACACAACCTACACCTGGAGACGAGAAAGGAGATGGAATACATTCGACTGAATAACACAAGTATCAAGTGGCCGTGGTCCATTCTTGGAGGAATAATTTCACTCCCTTGCTTGATGGTACCGCGATTCTTTTGAAAATTTTACTTCGCAGATCAGCTACTGTCAAAATACAGCAAACACCCAACACCACACCCATCCAGGAACCTATGAAGGACATTCAACCCAACCTTAGATCTTTGACGATTAGAGACGTGATTCGGACGGAACCTCATCTCTAAGGAGGGACGAGTTAGCAACGGAGCTACCCAAACGAGAACGGAAAAACTTGATGACGACCACATTGGTGAGTTAGCAACGGAACCAGCTCATCGGGGACAGCGAAGAATGCTGACAACAACATTGGAGCGGATGGCAACGACCGAGTCGACTTGGCGGTTTCGGCGTGGAGCGGTAGCAGCAGCAGGAAAGTGCAAGTATAGCATTATGAACTGTAGTTAAATTCGATTGTAAAATAAAAGTTCAGTTCGATTTAGACTAGTGAGTAAGTTAGTTGTATTTTTTTTAAAAAGGTTATCACGTCCGTGAAAACTTAACTGGCGCAACCCAAAGTTGTTCTGGTCATTTGTGAACACAAAAAGGAATGTTAATGGGCTACCGGTTGAAATTCATCTCGGCGACAGAATCGCCAGCACACCAGTGGACAAATGTGATCTACTTTCTGAGCACTTCAAAAATGTATTCAATAACACCATGCCAGCATTGGAGCAAGTTAGCGAAGCACTCAGAGATACTCCCAGAGACGCGTTCGACTTCAATATTCCTGCGATTACATTGGACCTCGTTGAATCAGCAATCCGGAAGCTGAAACTCTCAAACGTGGCTGGACCAGACGGAATTCCTTCATGTGTACTAAAGAATTGCACTGCAGTGTTTACGATTCCTCTTTTGAAGATTTTCAATATCTCCTTACGCCAGGGAAAATATCCAACACGTTGGAAATCTTCGTTCATGTTCCCGATTTTCAAGAAAGGAGATAAACAAAATGCCGAAAATTATCGAGGAATCACATCGCTCTGTGCCTGCTCAAAAGTCTTCGAGATCATCGTCAACGACTTGTTGTTTGCTAGCTGCAGACACTACATCTCTCCTGAACAACATGGATTTCACCCCAGAAGATCGATTTCAACCAACCTTGCACCTTTTGTTTCCTCGTGTCTCCGGAATATGGAAGCTGGATCTCAAGTCGACGTTGTTTACACGGATCTCAAGGCTGCTTTTGACCGGGTTGACCATACTATACTTTTGGCAAAGTTAGACAAACTTGGTGTGTCAAGTAACTTAGTTCGTTGGGTTAAATCTTACCTAACGGACAGGATACTCTGTGTGAAGATCGGCTCAGCTCAATCGAGCTACTTTACTAATATGTCGGGCGTACCTCAAGGCAGCAACTTGGGACCACTGCTGTTCTCAATTTTCATCAACGAGGTTGGACTGATACTTCCACCTAACTGCAGGTCGTTCTATGCAGACGATGTGAAAATTTATGTGGTTGTGCGATGCTTCACTGATTGTTTACGACTACAGCACTTGATCAGTAGCTTTGAAGAGTGGTGTTCCAGGAATTTCCTCACTCTGAGTGTTAACAAATGCTTCATTATCACATTCCATCGAAAATTGAACCCAATTGCATTTGATTACATGATAAATAATCAACCTCTGCAGAAAGTTGATACTGTTCGTGACCTTGGAATCACCCTTGACTCCGGTTTGACATTTAGACAACACTACACGGATATGATTACCAAAGCCAACAGACAGCTCGGTTTCATGTTTAAGATCTCCGACGAGTTTCGTGATCCCACCTGTCTGAAAGCATTGTACTGCTCTCTCGTACGTTCTATTCTGGAATTTGGAGCCGTTGTGTGGTGCCCGTATCAAGGAACCTGGATTGCGAGGATTGAAGCAGTCCAAAGGAAATTTGTTCGTTATGCTCTCCGTCATCTGCCGTGGAATGATCCGGTCAACCTTCCAGCATACCAGGATCGTTGCTCACTCTTGGGAATTGAAACATTGGAGCATAGGCGTATAGTCATGCAAGCAGTTTTCGCAGCAAAAGTGCTACTAGGTGAAACCGACTCTCCCGGAATTCTGGCCGAACTCTTTATCTACGCTCCCGAACGAGTTCTGAGAACAAGAAATTTTCTACAGCTCGGAGCTCGTGCTGCAAACTACGGCGAACACGATCCAATTCGATTCATGTCATCGCGCTTCAATGAACTCTACGCTCTGTTTGACTTCAACTGTTCCGCAGAGACCTTCCGTCACCGGATTCAGCGTAGTTGGATGGAGAGCCGCTAGTTCAGAAATGGCGGCATTTACTATGTACTGGCATTAATGGCGAAGATACTAGACGGCTGATTCCATCACGATAGATTATTTAAGTATTACTGACCAGTTTTGTGTGTGTACTAGAATTAATGTTGTTTTGCTTGCTTTGTATTCCTTCTATTCATGTTGATTTCTGTAGTGTACGATTTAGAAATAGAAAAAAAAAAATTAAAAGAAAAACAAACCTACCTTTCCCCACCTCTCTAAGAGGATTTTTACGCCACATGGCTTTTCCCTTATTACATTCCAATAAGATGTTAAGTCAGTTGGAATTATATAAAAAAAAAAAAAAAAAAAAAAAAAATAGAAAAAGAAAAAAAAAAACCACCACCCCCCCTCTCCCCCCCCCCCCCCCCACCAAAAATTCCCCCCCCCCCAAACCACCCCCCCTTTCCCTCCAAAAACCCCCATTTTTTGGAACCCTTTTATCTCCACGGACCATGAACCGCTCACAAAGGAGCTGAAGTTTGTAATCCGTCACTTGAGGGTTACAATTAGATCTCTTGGTTCTTGGGCCAATTTAGTTCAGACCACCAAAGAAAAGTTGTAAATATATGTACGTGTGTTTGTTTACTAATTTATTATTAAATGTCTATATATGAAATAAATGTCTTTGGTCCGTATTTATATGTTTGATTGATGTTTATTTAGTATATAGTAGTTTTAGGGTGTAAATAAACAATTATCGTAAAAAAAAGATGATATTTGTGTCCAAACTTGTTTATATAGATGTAATTGTTTGTTTACCTCCTGGTTGGTGCTGGTGAAGAAATATTATTTACATTATTTAATCAAATATTTATTTACACTATTCATTAAAATATTTATTTACATTATTTATTAAAATATTTAGTTAAATTATGTATTAAAATATTTATTTACATTATTATTCAAATTTCTATTTACATTATTTATTCAGATATTCATTTACATTATTTATTCAGATATTCATTTACATTATTTATTCAGATATTTATTTACATTAAATTATTTATTGAAAAGAATATATACACTATTTATCAAACTAAATTCTGCTAAAATGAAGAAGATAAAAGAAAACAAGCACTTAGGGTCTAAAATATGTACAGAGATTTAAAATCTTAAAATGATTTGAATTCAAATTTGATTAAAAAGTACAACACCAACCAAAACCCCTCCAAGTGTACTAAAAATATCGCATCGAGAAACGCACCTAAATGTACCGGAACAAAGCTGATGGCGATGGGCATTACTGGATCAACGGGAAGATGAAATAAAAGGGGAGGAAACAATAGGGCAAGGCTCTTAGTTTGATCAGGTCCAGAGGAGTGAAGACGATTGTTGTAACACCCACGAATACGCACGACTATTGCGTTTCGTAGTTCCGCGAGTTTGTGCCAAGTAAAATCTAAAACTTACAAACTACATTAAATCCTAAAACCAAGTGAATTAAAACTTACAGCTAAAACACCATAACATATTAAAATTCACCGAACTTTGAATTGTGGTACGGACCTTTGCTCGGCTGCACTACGGACGATCAGGGAAAAAGGCACCCAAAAAAGTGAATAAAAGTTAAACCTGATCGAGTTAAGCCGGCTTGGTCATTATCGTACCGAATCAATCCGAGCGAGCGTAGTGCAATAAATTAAACTGTGACGATCGTTAAGGGTCCGAGATGACGGTTAAAAGTGCGTATTGTGGACAAAAGCGAAAAGCACATGGTGTTGAACAAAGTCTGTTACCGTCAGCTCACGGTGTCTTCTCGCTCGGATAGGACCCCTAAAGTGATAGTGCGCGTGCGAAAAGTACCACTCCCTGGACCAGCGGAACATTTGCCAACCGCTATACATTGGCAGTAGTGTTACCCGTGGTTCTCTTGTTAAGAATGGGAACGAAACTCAAGTGTCGCTAAGGCACGGTATTGATGCCAAGCCAAGAAAAGAATACCCCTCGCTGCTGTCGTCGCCTTCAAGGATCGCCCCTGCTACGCCTGATTGCTGCATGTCGACCACCGTTCATCGATCGGCCACAACGAGAAAGTGTCTCTAATGAGAAGACAATGAAGTGTGATAGACCGCAAGTATGCATGAGATGCACGGTAATAAATTTCGGTAAAAATATGCTCTCATGAGAAATTAGTTTTTATAAATAAATGTGTAAATTGTATTCTAAACTGAACTAAATTGATTCTTCCATTTTGTGTTTCTTTCGCTTGTTTTCTTGTTCTGTAAAAATTGTGTGAATTTAGCCCAAAAACCACGGGGGAAGCAAGTCCACCGAAATTAATCAGTCTCTTCCAGGAAAACGACAAAACAACGACCCTGTTAAAACTATCGCAAAAAAAGCTGTTGTTGAGCCCACCCCAAGTGGACACCGTGGCAAGACCAGTGTCCAGGGGCGTAGCCAGGGGTCCATCTGACCCTTGCGGAAAAGGATAGGTTCACATAAGTATCAATGACCCCCGCCCCGGGGAGGGGGACACGGCAACCACTTTATTTGGAAAAAAACAATTTTAAAATTATCAAAAAAAAAAAACAAGCAGAAAGAGAAAACAAAAGGGCAAACAAAAAACCCCCCCCCCAAAAAAAAAAAAAAAAAACAAACAAAAGAGTGTTTTGACAAAAACAAAAAATACCCCCCCCAAAAAAACAAAAAAATTAAAAAACAAAAAAAAAAAAAAAAGAATGACGACCTCTCCAAAAGGCCCCACATTACCTGCAAAATTTTTCCCGGACAAGTCCGCCACGTCTTTCATAATGACGTATACACTAAACAGAATATTATTGATATTTTGAAAGGATACATAAACCCTACAACAAGTAATGGAATTTTCGCACCAGCTGATATTATCAGAACGTGTGATGAAATCATTAAAGAACATTTCTCCGAACGCCTTAAATTTCATTATTCTAATATGCTTTTGCCAGATCTCGTTTCAAATATGGACCAACAAAACTTCATCAAGAAATGTCACAATTTCAACCATAGAAACTATGAACTAACATACGAGGAAACAAGAAAATCTGCTTACTTTCCTGGTATGTTAAGAAAAATAAAAACATTTATCAAAAACTGCACGGATTGCAGATACGCAAAATACGAGCGCAAACCATTTGAGATTTCTATTTCAAGAAGAATCTATGAAGGCCCATTCGAAAATGTGTTTATTGACGTGTATATCAAAGAACAATACAAATTTTTAACCTTAGTAGATTCTTTTTCGAAATTTGCCCAAATTTTCCAAATTTCAAACGAGACTACAGACGAACTGACCAGTACTCTAATTGAGTATTTCAAAACCTTCGGAATGCCAAAAATGATCACTTGTGATCAGGCACCGGGATTTAGAAATCCTCGATTCAGAGAATTTCTTGAGAGTAAGGGTATTGCTGTGCACTTCGCCAGCAACAGCAATAGTAACGGTATTGTGGAACGTTTCCATAATACGCTACTTGAAATGTATTTGGCGAACCGACAAAAGTTTGAAGACCTTCCTTTATATGAAGGCTTGGCCCTGACTACGGCCCTGTACAATGACGCAACGCACAGTACAACTAACCTAAAGCCAAGAGAGATTATTTTCGGTACCTGTTCTTCTTTAAATCCTGCTGAAATTAATGCCTCGAAGCTTAGAAACATTCAGACAGCAAAAGACAATATAAGACGTACTGCTGATAGACATAATAACAAACAAAACCTATTAGATATTGAAGAGTATAAACAACTTAAAGGCCCTATTTTGGTAAAGGGTAAAGCAAAACTAACCCCTTATGGTCACCGTTATAGACAAATAGACATAGCTGACCTGACCGACAAAACTGTGACTGACTCACATAATATTAAAACACACAAGGAAAACGTTAAAAGAACTTAACCAATACCTTTTCAGACTATGCCTGCTGGCGACGAGGACATGTGCGGACATACTTTTACACGACGTAGCGAAAAACCCAATAGTAATTATCCCGATAGGCACAGCTAAAATTAGCAGCAGTTACTTGAGAATAGGACACCATATTAACCTTAATTCACTTGCTGAAACAACAGGAAAATTAAATACCATGATTCAAGCCAGAATTTCTAACAACCAAATGTTAAGCCCCGTCGTAAAATTTAAATCAGAAAAACTAAATTTAATGTTTAGTAGATTGAGACCCTCTAGACAAAAACGATGGGAAAGTTTAGGCCATGCTTGGAAATATGTATCCGGTAGCCCGGATGCAGACGATTTAAGAATTATAAATAGCACCATGAATTCTCTCATAGATCAGAATAACAAACAAATTAGAATCAATAGCGTATTAGAGAACAGGTTAAAAAAACACAACAGAATCAATCAATTCATTCATCAATATCCATGATAACTTTCGAAACGAAACAATCAAAGAGTTTGAGTCGGTACACTTGATCTTCAGTTTAGATGAACTAATCAATCAGTTAGGGATAATAGAAGAAGCGATTACATTAGCACGACACAACATCCCCAGCAGCCGCATCATTTCATCGGAGGAAATCACTATAGCCCAGGAATTCCTTAGAAACAATGGTCTTGGAACGAGTCAAGTTAACAGTATATTGGATGTATCCAGCGCTTACGTACTATTTGGCAAAGAAGAAATTATCTACACGCTTAAAGTTCCACGAGTTAAAGATGTGGAATATCAGTTAAGACACATTGAATCAGTAATTTCCAACAAACACCGAATCCATCTAACAGCAACATATTACCTGAAGGGACCTAATTACTATTTAACCAGCAGCCCATGTACAAGGCATAGAAATGAATACATTTGCAACATTTCACAGCTAGAACCGTTGGGAGAATGCATTAAACAGCTAATTGATGGTGAATCAGCTCAGTGTCCCATGGAAAAAGTATACGGACAAAACGTTATAAGGAGGATAGACGACGCAAACATTTTGGTTAGTGCCGAAAACGTCAACTTAACATCAAACTGCTCAGGACAAGGACGGGAGCTGCGGGGATCATATTTGATCCAATTTTCGGGTTGTACCATCAAGTTGAACAATGAGGAATACGCCAACAGCAACGCCAACGTATCACCGAAATTGTATCTTCCAACAACGGGACTTACGGTAACTCCTACAAAAATCATAAACAAAATGCCTTTACAGTATTTACAGGAATTTAACCTGGAACATCGAAGTCATATAGAGCATCTGAATATGACTACCGACAACATACAGTGGAAATTACATCTGATTGGCTGGCTTTCACTTGGAACATCATCAACGCTAATGCTAATACTTCTAGCCGCAATAGTCATACGGACCATTCTACCATTCTGGAGACTAAGTCAAACCAACACGGGAACCATCAACACGGAGATAGCTACGGTACCAGGAACTTCAAGACTAGGACACAACGACAATGCAGACCACTCCATCAGGCCACCAAGATTCATCCCACAGTAGACGAGGATCGTGAAAGCCGAGGACGACTTTCCAGTAGAGGGGGAATCGTAAGGAAGACACTGGTGAGTGGATTAACCAATCACCGGTGGCTGGTAGTTTGGCGCGAAAACGTGGTGCATCACGCCACGTAATGGCACCAATCAGGGCAAAGCGACATATTTTCTGTTAGGTAAGCACATTTAGCGAATAAAACGGTAGAGCACACGAGGCTCTTCCTCTTTACTCTTCAGTAACTTGTAAGGTGTAAGTAGTAAATAGTGCTCTAAGTAAAGTTTGTGCTTTTTTAAAAAGTGAACTTAAAAGAAAGATCCCCTGACTCTAAAAAATATTCTAGTGCCTTTAAATTGTTCGTTCTAGTTAATAACTATATACATAATAACCGAACACATGAAGCTATATCATTAATTATTCTAATAAAATGCTAAACTTAGTCTAAAATTGATCTCAAACAGAGTACAGGCAAGAGTATGTTTTCGAACAGCATCCAAATTTAACCTGCTGCCAATCTGTGACTTAGTTTGCTATCCCATTAGAACGAGAAGAATTGTCATCATTTTTGACGTAGACTATTTCTTACGGCAAGTGTAGGATGTCAGTTGGAAATCTAAAAATAAGCGACTGCCACGAAATATCGTTACAAATTAAACGCTTATAACTTAATAAATGCTCGAGAGATTTTCAATATGTTTAAATCAATCGGCTGGAAATTTTACCGTGTATCAATTCAGCTATCAAAAATTATCCATGAACAATTTTAAACTATTGAAAATAGCGAATATAAAAGGTGACGTCATATAATTTTGTTTTGAAGGCTTAATTTACTAAATGCACAGTACTTTCCTATCACAGATTTCAATTGTGACCAAGGGAGGTCTCATATGCAGCAATGAACGAAACTGGTCCCTTCACCTGCCGTGGAGGGACCAGTTTCATCTGCCCAGCTATGAAAATCGTTGCCTGCTGATCGCTCTGGAGCTTCTCCGTACCAGAAGAGAAACCTCGAGGACGCTTTTTATCGCAGAATAGACTGCTCTGCAATCCTGGAGCAAATAAATGTCAACGTTCAACCTAGAGCGCTTCGAACCAATATGATGCTGAGACTACCTCTCCGCCGTACTAACTACAGCATGAACGGTGCCATCGGTGGATTACAGTGAGTATTCAACCGGGCCTCTCATCTGTTCGACTTTCACCATTCACGCCAGATGTTGCGTCGGCGGTTTACCACGTTTTTCAACGTTGCTTCCGGTGTTGAATAAGACCGTTTTTATGTACACGTATTTTTATTATTTGACCCTACGCTTTAAATTAATTTATTTTCAACATCATTGGGGCCACATTGAGCCTGTTGATGTCAATAACAAGTAAATAAATAAATAAATAAACGATATATTAGCAGTACACCTTCGCAAATTTTCTTATTCGTTTGGCAGTACAGAAGCTTTGCGGAGCGGTAACGAGTCAGTATGGATTGGCAGCTGGAGATGGCATGTACCTTGGACTCCAGGGCCTGAAGAGTGCAGTGGTGTCCAACCGATGGCTCAGCAGGCTGTTGCTAGCAAACCGTTGGCTAGACAACTGTTCCTAGGCAGCCATTAATTATGAAGTTGTGTGCTAGGCAGTCGGTTGCCGAAGCCAGTGATGTAAATGTAGTCAGCCGCTGGGCGCAACCACGAGCAGCGAAATAAGCTTGTGTGTGTGATCCTGTTGGTAGCCATCTTTTGGTAATTCACCAATTCATTTTTGAGATTGTTTGTTTGATTGGAATTTATCCAACATCTCTTCCAAATTCTTGCCAATTGGCAGCCAGCGATGGCTAAAACAATTATAGTTCTCCCTTTGTTGCCTTGTGTACAATTTCAAACACGGCTCGGAAATTCATACGGTGTCCATATTACTCCGAAGCGCAATATAAAACCAGCTTACGGCAAGAGTAGCGTGAATCCTGGAGATTCACCTGAATCCCTGAAACGTGTATCCGTCCCCTTCGATAAAGACATTACGCAGAAGCTGAAACCACGACTTAGGGAATTTGGCTAGGACTTAGTTTTCTCTAGCAGGCACAGTTAATTGGCATCGTTGTTAGGCTCCACCAAAGATCCAGTAGATGTATTAGGCAGAGCAGGGGTATACAAAATTAAGTGTAAACACTGCAGCAAAATTTATGTAGGTCAAACAAAGAGAACCTTGGCAACAAGGTTCAAAGAGCATCTAGCGGAGGTGACTAAGGCTGCCAAACAGGCTGACAAAGGAATTTTACATAACGTCAAATCGACAGTTGCAGAACACATCTTCACGGAAAATCACGACATAACGACGAATGACATCACAATCTTACGGACTACCTCCACACCCTGGAAATTAGACGTCGCAGAAAGCTTAGAAACCAACAAACAACAGAACACAAATCTACCAAACAAAAACCAAGGTAACGGGTACACATGGCTCTTTAACTTAATACCTAAACGACAACAAAGCCGACGCAGCGGAGCACTCGCTGCTACAGAATAATTAGGTTAGGTATAAGGAAAGGGCGAGGTAGATATTGATCATAATATTTGTTTTTGACTAAGGATAGGTTAGGCAAATAATGTTGTAGGTACAAGTGTTTGTATTTTGAAAATAGGTTAAATACGGCAGGTGTCGAAGGTTGTCTTGCAGTCGAGTTCACACGACACTGAAGAAGTCTGCACATTGTTGAAGAAATACGCGTATCTGTCAAGATAAGCAATAAAGGTAGTTGTAATTAAATGGAAATTACTAATCATTCTTCTCATTTTCTAGTTAAGAGTAGCGTGCCAAATAGAAATGTTACAAATGGCTACCGTCACGAAAAATTGAAACACCAGACGCTAAAAAACTCGATCGTTTCTTAATTTATTTTTGACATTTTTAGTCTTATCAACTATAGGACTGCCATTTTATTTACTCAAGTATTTATAAATTTAAAAATAAAAGATGAACATTCATCCATCGGTGTTCGAAAATTTAATGAATGTTGCGTTCCGGCAAGTATCAAGAAATTCCCTATCACGGACAACGTTTTGATTTTCGAACATAGTATTCTGAATGAACATTCTCTGCACATGACAATTAGTACTGTTATGAATAATTATTCAGTTGTGTTTTGGTTAGCGTTGGATAGAGTTTTATCAGCGGCTGGATAGTCATGAAGAAAACGAATATATTTTTTGACTCAGGAAGTACTAGCACACCGGTCCCAAGCTCGGTCCCAAGCATAATGATTCGCCCCTAATAACGTATCTCACACCAACACCCTAGAATATTCTGTCAACATAACATAGTGAATCAAAACAAAAACAAAGATAGAGTACCGAAAAGCGCAAGAGTGCATTGCAAGGTGCAGACCGCGAGGTATATTTCGGACCTAGGAGTTCTACAACAGTGAACCAATTTTAAAAAGCTAGTTTCATATTGATTGTTGGTTTTACTTCTAGGAAGAAATAATGTTTGGAAAACTTTTGAAAGAGATGATCGTTTTGAGGCGCTATTTTGTTTGAAAGCGGCTTTCAATTATGCGAAGATGTATAGTTAATTATTTTACTTTTGTCTATTTTTATAACCCTTTCTAGCAGAAAGGTGAAGTCAAAAACAGTCTAGCTTTTAAAAATAATTGACGAGGAAATCTATTCCCTCATAAAACCGTTCAGTAAGTCAATAATAAAGCTCGTTCATATTTGTTTAACAGAGTCATGATAAAATATTTCATAAGCACGATTTATCATTATAAAAACAATCATTAAGCCATTTGGCTTCTGACGAGAGCATACAGCATATATTGTAGCGTTTTGAACTACATACAGTGTATGAAAAGATGCTCTACCATTGTTCACATAATAAAATAAAACAAAGATGGATTAGCAACAAACTAAAAAAAATGAAAACAAGCAGCACGTTTAAGCGAAAAATTAAGCAAACCTTCTTGAGCATTCTGAAGAGTTATTTGCCAACTACCCATCAACTAAGTTCGATGAAAAAACCACTACATCAGTCAGTTGACAATGACCGCACCGTTACACCGCCAGCCGAGCCGCTTGGAGCCGTTGGACCATTTGAATTCAAACTTTTCGGAAAAGCTGTTATTTCGGAAAAGTCGGTTACGGACCACGATGATTTTATCATTCATCAATTTCGTTACAAGTCCGGTTACCAGAATGATTAGGAACATAATTCTCAAAATGATGGAGTGCATCCAATTGGTTTTGAAGACGAAGAACATGATTTTTCTTATGAAGAAAATGAAATGTTGAAAAACATCAATTTGGATAGTACTTTTAATATAAAACAACTCACTGAAAGAATCATTGAGCATTCTTAACACTCGTCTTTCTAATGTTCTGCATCAAGATCCTCGCACTTATAACAAAACGGAGATCCTCGCACTCTTGTGAAAACTCCACAGAATTTATCAATTCAAAGCATCGAAGAACAATTCTGGCATCATGGTCTCAAATCCAGTATTGAAAAATTTGGTTCGGATGATCCAGATGGAATAATCGTGAGGCATGTTTCGCCTCGTTCAATTGTCTGCACTATTTTGTACGGCATTCCCCGTTATCTTTCGAATAAATTTCCTTCGTTTTGATGTAGCTTGAACTGTCAAAACTCTTTTCTAAAGGGTGTCCACGATGAAATTGCCACACTATGAAATTGCTCTAACTTTTTAACCGTTGGGTAGAATTTAATGAAAATTTGGGTGGATTTAGTTCATAGTGCATTATTTACATCCTGCAAGTTTTAAAGTCCTGTGATCAAAACTCGCGGAAATGGAGTCGAAAGAACAGCTCGTGCGTGATAAAATCTTGCGCATTCATCACGAGAACAAGGATCTCTCGCATCGTTCCATCGCTAAAACGTTGAGAATCGCGAATTCCACGGTGTCGCGAGTGATTAAGCGGTTCGAGGAACGGTTGACCATCGATCGGAAGCCCAGAAGTGAAGGAAAAAGTATTCCGTACAACACCAAAAATCACAACCGCGTAGTTGGGGCCTTCAACCGAAATCCGAACGCCTCCGTTCAGGATGTGGCTAAGAAGCTGCACCTAAGCCGAAGTTTTGTCCAGAAGGCCAAAACTAAGGCTGGGCTTCGAACGTTCAAGGTACAAAAGGCCCCTAATCGCGACGAGAAGCAGAACAAGTCCGCCAAAACCCGTGCCAGGAAGTTGTACCTCAACATGCTGACGAAAGTTGAATGCTGCATCATGGACGACGAAACATATGTGAAGGCCGACTTCAAACAGATCCCCGGCAACCTGTTTTTCACGGCCAAGGATAAGTTCAGCGTTCCGGAGCATGTCCGCACTCAGAAGATGTCCAAATTTGCGAAGAAATTCCTGGTTTGGCAAGCCATCTGCACGTGCGGGAAGCGGAGTGCACCTTTCGTGACCCAGGACACGATGAACGGACAGGTGTACATAAAAGAGTGCCTCCAGAAGCGGCTGCTTCCTCTCCTGAAGGCCCACAACGTCCCAACAATCTTCTGGCCGGATTTGGCCTCATGCCACTACTCCAAGGACGTGCTGAAGTGGTATGCGGACAACAAGGTCAATTTCGTGCCGAAAATGTTCAACCCTCCCAACACTCCGGAGCTCCGCCCCATCGAGAAGTACTGGGCGATTATGAAGCAGCACCTTCTTAAACGACCTAAGGTAGTGAAGACAGTCGAGGAACTGAAGAAAGTATGGGTTTACATGCAAAAAAACGGTTGATTCACAGGTTGTGCAGAATCTTATGGCCGGGGTTGAGGCCAAGGTGCGGGCATTTGCGTATGGACTGTAAATAAAATACGAGTAAAATGGTAAAATGAAGTTTAATAGTTATTTCTCAATCCCTGAAAATTTGATGGCAATCGGATGAAAACTCGAATTTTGCGAATCAATTTTGTGTGTGGCAATTTCATCGTGGACACCCTTTAGCAGCAGCTTGGTTACCATATAAGCTGTTTGACAGCTAAACGGCCTTTCATGTAGCAACATAGCTTTGCAAAAAAAAACAGTTAAGCCTCAAAATTATTTTCATAAATGCCATATCAAAACATGATTTATTTATAGATGTTTTCATGAAAACAAAACTTTCAATAATGGCTCATTAAAAATCAATGTTCATGCCGCTGTCATTTTTATTCCAATCTTCATGGCTGGTTTATAAGTTCCATGTATCATGATATATTTAGATTGACACGGTTTATTATTATACAGCAGTTTATGTAGGATAAAAAAAAGTATTAAATAAGAGTGATTGAGCAAAAATTTTAACTTCAATGAGGAATTAAACTTTTTGTAAATATGAAAATAAAGGAAGTATAACGTATTTCAAAGGCGCACTTAGTTCTTCAGCTCTTTTCAAGCACTTTACACAGTGAATGTTATTTGGCACTTAAAAGTGAGGCTAGTGATAAATTGTGATAAATCAAGCTGAGATAAATATTTCACTCGGAAGTTTTTTTTTTGTCGAAATGAATTTATTGAGACTAAATAAAGTTTATGAATACGATTATAATATGAATAAAACTGTTTTTAGTGGTTTTGGCGAGCGTCTAGAGGAAGTGGCACGAAACAGGTTTTTATATATGTCAAATTGCTTTTATTGTAGTTTACATTTGGTTTTCAAACGGTTTTTAATTCGGTCATAATAAAATCTTTTTATTTGAATCCAATCAAGAACTGCCTCTTTTTTCTTTCAGTTCTCGAATATGGCTCTTTTGCTTCCTCTAGGCAAGAAAACAGCCACCTCATCAAATTGGAACGCATTCAATATCGTTGTTTACGTATTGCCCTTGGCTGTATGCATTCAACGCACAATATGAGCCTGGAGGTTCTGGCAGGAGTAAAACCCTTACAGAACCGCTTCTGGGAGCTCTCATCTAGAATACTGATCAAGTGTGGAATCAGTAACAACCTTGTGATTGAAAACTTCGAAGAAATGCTCGAATTGAGTACCCAGTCTAGATTCTTACGAATCTATATTAACTTATGTCATCTGATATTAGTCTGCCATGCTATGTAGTTCTCCTAGTGAACGCTTCCCTTATC
Organism: Aedes koreicus; assembly: GCA_024533555.2. Taxonomy (NCBI): domain Eukaryota; kingdom Metazoa; phylum Arthropoda; class Insecta; order Diptera; family Culicidae; genus Aedes; species Aedes koreicus. Next base: position 155,757 of record JAHHFK020003586.1, on the reverse strand, counting down.
ACAGTTCCTCCATTGACTATGATCTCTCCATGAAACAGGCTATTCAAGGAGTTCCAGATCAACTTCGACTTATTTTAATTCCCCATATTTTTATTAAAAAGTACCAACATGTCAATTGCAATAGAAGAATTTTCACTGATGGGTCGCACATTGATGGATCCACTGGTTACGGTGTTTACAATGAATACTCATCTGCCTTCCGGAAACTTCAGGCCCCTTGTTCCGTATATGTTGCTGAGCTGGCACCAATCAATTTCGCATTGGGGATAATTTCCGACATGCCCATAGACCATTATTTCATCTTCTTGGATAGTCTCGGTTCTATTGAGGCCCTCCGGTCGATGGAAACAGTGAGGCAGTCATCTTACTTTCTTTCAAAAATAAGGGAGCAGATGTGTGCGTTGGCCAAAAGATCATTTAGAATTACCTTTGCATGGGTTTGCATGCTCAATTCCAGGCAATTAGAAGGCGGACTCTCTAGCAAAGGTGGGCGCAAAAGAAGGCGAGATTTTTGAATGAAGAATTTCACATGATGAATTTTTCCCATTAGTACGTCAGAGTTTTCTTCAAAGGTCGCATAACGATTGGACAAGTAATTCTGTTGGGCGGTGGTTACATTCCATTATTGCAAATGTTTCGTCGAGGTTCAAAGGTCTGGATGTAAGTCGCGGTTTCATTCGTGTGATGTCAAGACTTATGTCCAACCACTACTCGCTAGACGCACATCTCTACAGAATTAACCTCGTCGATAGCAACATGTGTAGGTGCGGAACCGGTTATGATGACATCGATCACGCAGTTTGGCATTGCCCGGGTAATGATGCCTCCAGAGCACGACTATTGGATACCCTAGTGGCCCGAGGTAGACAACCCTCCCTCGAGGTAAGAGATGTTTTGGGAATGCGTGATCTCCCCTACATGCAAGCGATTTACGAATTCCTTTGTTTGTCTGATCTGAGAGAGTAATGACATCACCCTCTCCCATCCAGTCTAGTAAATTCCCTGCCATTGTGTCCCAGTTATACTATCCTTCTGTTTCCGTGCTACTTGTACCTGGCCAGCAAGCAGTGGTCACCCATCTGCGGCTTAGTTCCTGAAAGGGACTACAGGGATCGTGAATTTGGTAGATGTCGCAACCATGAGCAGCAAATAATACCTTCAATAAGTTACCTGCCTAGCCCCTTCCAAACGATAATGTGACCCATTAACCTCGAGCTAGCCAAGAGTAATTGGCACCCCAATTTACTAAAATTGAAAAATTATACATCGTAAATAACAATATTGAATATCGGCTCCGTAAAGTGTTACACACGCCTGAGCCTAACAAATAAACGAACTAAGTAAAAAAAATAGAACTGCCTCTAAAATATCCCCTTGAGGACCTCTGCCAGGGTGGGCCAACTTGCCAAATTTTAGTCTTTATGAGGTTTTGGGGGAAGAAATCAAGACAAATATGCTTTGAGCAGGGTTTTATGGATGTCGTTTTATAACACCCTTGTAGGCATTCATAAAACATAAAATGTTATTAGGAAGAGGTAATGCTTTGCCAACTACTAGTTGGGTCGCTGGAGAAGGGCCTGCAACTTGAGGCCGTGTTATCATTTAAACCAAACACAATCACTACAGCCAGCACAACCGTTGCCCTTTCGTCATACCAACATTAAAATCAAACGTCCCCTTTCAGGGCCGCCAAATAATTTCTAAGAAGCGAATCATAAAATGTTCTAACACACTTACTCACTTACTTATGCTAACCCAACGTCCTATTACAACAGTAGCTGTGTTGCATTGTTCCGCTACGAAACTAACGAAACTTATCAAACGTTTTAAAGTAGTCTACGTTAACCGGTCGTGTGTTAAACGCAACCCTACTGATTTTATGCCTACAGCATAAACCGTACCCTAAAAAGTACGATAAAATCCAAATTTTTGTAAAAGTACGACACCTAATTTAAGAAATTCTTCAATCTAAACAACACTAATAAATAAATAAATAAATAAATAATGTAGCTAGGGCTGATCTGGAATCAAGAGTTTCAACCACTTAAAGAAATGTAGTGAATAGTTCTTAAGAACAGCAAAAAGAGGTCAGTTGCTTACAGGAATGTCGCATTATGTTCTAAGTGTGCACAACACATGATTGATACAACATGGTCCGATTTATTGCTGGACATTCAGTTCAAGAAACTTCGAAATGTTCCACAGGACAAAATGAACTGATCACTCTGAGTGGGGTTGATTTAAGAAGAGAACTTGATTTATGGATACATTTCTGATTGAAGCTCTGAAAAATGCAAATCATCTTCAATATTTCAAACCTGATTTTTTTCCCCCTAACAAAATTACCAGCATTATTTAATGCATGCAGCGATATTCAATAGTCTCAACAACATTTGAACATCATCTCCCTCGACCGACTCTAGGCATAGGCGCATCTCGACCGATTTCCCTGGTTAGTAAACTTTTTATAATTAGTGTTTTTGGGTTATAACACCACTATTGGGGCTTGAGTAAGGCCTGTACTCGAAAAAAAAATGCACCAGACAAAAGTGTTCGCCAAAAATTTAAGTCGGATTTTCTTGAAACTTTCAGGGAATGAACTAATACATATACCTTTCCCTTAAGACCCCTCATTACATCTTGTGCAATGGTGGAGCCGACCTTTTAGGTCACTTTCATCCATTCTTTCTTCAACTCCAGCTCATTCCAGCTTGCAGCACTTAAACAGCAGTTATTCAATTATCAGCTGAACTCCATTGCTGCAAACTAGCTTCTCAAGCATATGCAATTGGAAGTGTCCTAAAGCACTTGGCAACAGCTTAATAACTTCTCCAAAATTGTTTGAATAATGCGATTATTCAACACGCTGCTGAATTAAATCACCATAATGATGTTTATTTAATCAGTGATTGTTTGTTGAGCATTCAAGCGGACTAAGATCGCGGCTGGATGGCGGCCTCATATCCTTTGCCCAGAACGGCAGATGTTCCTGCAACCAATTCTGAGTGAGGTTCGAAGTGTGGCACCGACCCCCGTCTTGTTGAAATACAACATTTGACTTCAGGCCGTACTGCTCTTACGTTGTCGCCTTCCAGGGTCATTTTTTTATCGGAAGCCCCCAATACAAACACCTTAACGCTAGCAGGATGCTTGGTCAGATACACGTTTTTATGCTCGTTCGCCACGACCGAGTGAGAACTAATATAGCGATCGGTTCTGGAATTTGATCCGGTAAACGACGGTAAACATGCTCTTGTCGGTGAACAGGATTACCGGATTTTTTCGCTTGAGGAAGTTCAAGCGGATGCGGTTGGTAATCATGTGAGTTTTTTTCCATGCCCTTGACTTCGCCCCGTAATCTTCCTTTACGATCTTCCATACCCTAAAGTCGCTGATCCTTTGTTCCCTCGCCAGTTTCCTCATTGAGCGGAAATTCGCCTAAATTGCACTGGATTTGCCTAAATCTTCCTTTTGATGGCATCGATAATCCTCGGATTCCGAGCTAGCCTCGCCTTCGCAAATAGTTGTTCTTTCTCTTTGGTCTAAGACCTTTTTCACGTTCCACCAGGACACTCTCGCACTTTCAGCTGACTTCGAAGATTCCGCTTGGGACCGTCACGTGTCCTTCTTCCTTGCAGATGAAGCATTTGTCCTAGTTGCCTTGGTAATATTTATCTCGACAGGATTTCCTGCTTCACGTCCATGTACGTGCCACGCACACCAGTGTAGGCGTACATTCCCAGCTCTACCGGAAACTTCTCCCGGACGATGCGTTTTAAGCGTCCACAACACCGTCACGATATTTTGGTCGGGACCTCAGGTGATAGATCATATATTCCCACATTGCAGACCTGGGCATGCGACATGTGCACTTTTACCTTTTTTTACATTCCCATAATGGCAAGCAATTCGTCCGAGTTGGCGGTCAACGCGTGCAACATCGACCACTTGGACTTGAACTTGACGAGGAGGGACTTTTCCTTTGCTATCCTATATGCAGCTTCAATTTCATCAAGCTCTGCATCAAAGCCTTTGACGAAATTAGCCACTTCGACTAAGGCTGGTTCATCCGCTCCATTGCCGAAGGTAAATATCACAGTATTTTTCATCTCGCACATTGCTGCTACAACAAAAGCGACCGCCCCATGAAACAAGAACAATGCAAATTGATTACAATGCCGTAGAGATGAAGGCTTTAACGCGAACAAACAAAACGTTTTGTTTTGCTCTTTTTCGAAAGCGAGTAACGGCGCTATAACCCTCGCTATAACCACCAAGTCTATATGCTAGGATAACAGTTTCTGCTCGAGTCCTAACCGTCAGAGGAAAAAAAGTAGCACCACTCAACCCTTCTAGAAAAGATACTCACAAGATGTCCACTAGCCTGAGACAAAATTTAAATTCCAGTTCCCCTTTGATTTTTGGGAGCCTTTGGGGTCTTATAATAACTGTGCAAAATTTCAGCTCGATCGGTTAAACAATAGTTTAGCGCTCGCGGTTTTAATTTTCCATAGGATTTTCCATGGGGAAACTTATTTTTTCAAAGTCAGTCCAATCAATCTCGGGGAAATCTTCCAAGGAAACTCTTCTTCCAAGACCGCAAAGTGATTCGACGCTAGTGAAAAAGGTTTATCTAATACTGATTACTATTCTAACGAACAGCTCATTGGACTGTTTTTTTTTTTAGCAGCACTGCCATCTGCAGCATGACCTTGCATCAGCGCAAAGCAACCACATGGTGTGGGACGTTCACTCAGCATGGAGGAAAGCCGATATCACACTCATAGAAAAGTTTGACAGTTGACACCGTTTGAACAAAATTACAAAAAGCTTCCGTTCGAATTAAAAAAATGTTGCTTGAATAATATGGAAGAGTTAACAGCAAAACAATGTTTTCGGTCAAAAGTGTCTATTTAAAACAAAAAAAAAAGTTCTTTTTGGGTCGGCCCAGTTTTGAACGCTTTAAGAGCAAATACAGTATGTCCCATAAAAAAATGCGAAAATCCATACCACAGTTTCAAATAAGTTTTGACGTAGGACTACGTCTGTGTTTTCAATACTGGGGTACACGTTCGAATTGCGAAAATTTGGAGCGTCACGAAAAATATATAGGTTTTGAACGTTAATAACTAAGTCATTCCACGATTGATTTCCAAAATGTTTGCACCAATCGATCGGAACATTTACTACGCTTCGATTTAAATATTTCAAATTATTGATTTTTAACATGCAACTAATAAAATTAACGCAAATATGAAGTGATGTCTTATTCTATCGATTTTTCAGAGTAAATTTACCAAATGCACAGTACTTTCCGCGCACAGATTTCATATTTAAGTAAGGAACGTCTCCCAGGCAGCCATGAATGTTATATAACGGGTACACCTTCGCATTTTGATTTAGTTTTCCGGCGGTCGTGGAGCTGTGCAGAGTAGGATCTGCAGTTGGCCGAGCAGTCGCTGCCCAGAGAGGCGTTGGTGCAGTTGGCTGTTGTTGCCGATGTTCCCGTCAACCTTGCTGCGAGAAACATGGCTGCTGAAGCCTACGAGTTGGTGGGAAAAAGCCGCCCGTGACAACGAGACAAGAATCAATCATCCCACGTCACCTGCAGATGGCCACCCGCAATGAAGAGGAGATGAACCAAGAAAGAAAGTCCAAGTTCAATCGCGAACTGTTCCTCCCCCGTCAACTAAATCCGTCCTTTTCAGGACGACCAAATTAGTTTGCCAACTAAAGAGTTTATTTGGTTGAAATTTTCTCTTGTGCTGTTTGAAATTAATTTCAATTACCGCGCCCCAGCTGAACATAGCATTCATTAAACGCCGCGTCTCGTAGTAAATGACAAAGAAGGTTGAACAACCAACGCACCAAATTCGAGCCGAACTGCGTTACTTCAGATCGACCATGTGGTTGAGTTTGTTGTAGTTCCTAGCTATGCATAGCGGATTAGTTGCTGGCGGTGGCAAGCAAATTAGGAAAGGTTCGGTTAAGAAAATCATCCGTCTTGCGTGTAATAATTAAAACTAATTATTGTGGCGCAATAATTGAAGTTCGTCCCCTTTGATGCAATTTGTAACACATTGCCTTCGTTGGTACCGCCTTCTTTCGTGCACTAGCATCCGAAGCCTTTACCTAATAGCTTTTAGCAGAACATTTTGATTCAGTCTTACGACAGTCGTTAAGCTGTGCAGAGGCTGTAGGATCACGGTTTGCGGCGGCGAGCAGTCGTTTTCCAGAGAGGCGTTGGTGCAGTTGGCTGTTGTTGCCGATGCTCCCGTCAACCTCGCTGCGAGAAATATGGCTGCCGAAGCCTACAAGTTGGCGGGAAAAAGCCGAGATGAACCAAGAAAGAAAGCCCAAGTTCAATCGCGAACTGTTTCTTCCCCGTCAACTAAATCCGTCCTTTTCAGGACGACCAAATTAGTTTGCCAACTGAAGAGTTCGTTTGGATGAATTTTTCTCTTGTGCTGTTTGAAATTTCCATTACCGTGCCCCAGCTGAACATGGCATTGCTTTAAACGCCGCGCCGGAGTAAATGGCAAAGCGCGTTGAACAACTTATGAACCAACAGATCCATTACTATCTTCTACGCGTTAGAGATAGTGGCCCTCTCAACCATCGTAGAAAATACAACCGGGACCGTATCATAATTAAGAGCCACCAAATGCTTTCTAAAGAGTGTACAATAGAATGTTCTTGGTCCTTTTCAGGACTGACTTAAATCAATTAGCGGATGGCCCTGACGTGTATGCGAATTAGATTGCTGCGGAGTCCTACGTCACCTTTGCGCACAACCCCATTGGGCTGTACCTTGTAGTTTTTTTTTCATAGAAAATGATAAAAAAAATTAAAATTTTATTTAGGGAATCGTTTATTAAGCCTTTCATGATTACATTACTCAATATGTCCACCATTTTTCTCGATCACCATCTCCAAACGGGGATGGAATCGAGAGCATACCTTCTCAATGTATGAGTCAGTCATCGAGTTCCATGCCTTGGTAATGGAAACTTTCAGGGCGCCAACACTGGGGTGAGAACGTTCACAGGCCTTAGCCTGAACATATGCCCATATTGAGTAATCCAAAGGATTCAAGTCCGGGCTGCTAGGAGGCAAAATGTACTTTGGCCAAAATTCCATGTTTTCCTTCAGCCACGCTTGAGTCCTCTTTGAGGTATACGGTGCTCCGTCCTGTTGGAAAATGACGTGTTGGTGTGCTTCAAAGTTGGCTTTCATCCATGGCAGAACGTGGTCCTTCAAAATGTTCATGTAAACCTCGGTATTAACTTTTAATCCAGCATTGATAAATACTGGAGGCATTTTCAAGCCATTGGACGTAACTGACCCGAAAACCACGACTCCAGCCGGATGTTTCCTCAATTTTCTTCGGCGAAATAAACCTGTCTGTACGCGTTAGATACGGGATCGATGGTGAATATTTTCTCATCGGAGAATTAGATGATGGTAAGATTCTTTATTAATGCTGACACCAAACGTTTCGAGCGCTCCAGCCGTAGTTGTTTGATTCGGTCCGTTACAAGGCGGTGCTTTACTCTTGCCCTGGACGAACATTTCAAGTCATCTTTGACCAACCGTTGCATGGTAGTTTTTGAAATATCGGCTTCCTTAGCCAATTTCCGGATCGATCTGATAGGATTTCGCCTCACTTTGTCTCTCACTGATCTGATGACCTTCGGTGTGCGAGTGGACCGTGTGCGGCCACTTCTCCGCTTCCGTGGACAGGGTCCATCAAGGAGTGAACGTTGGATACGGTAAACGGTAGCCAGGTGCATAGGCGTAGCCAGGGGGGGGAGGGGGGCAGGGGGTGTGGGCCGTTGCATAAATGGACATTCGAAAGTACCATAAATGGACATTCGAAAGTTTTTCAAAAGTAAGTATAATATTTTCCAGCATGTAATTAAAAAAAAACAAGCAAACAAAACAAAACGAATGTTTTTTCATGCAGCTGAAATAACCACGAATAGAAAACTATGCAAAATGGTTGTATTTCTCGAATTTGAACAACAATTTTAATGTAATTCAATGATACACCGTTTTGGTTTCATACTACTCAGATACACATGATTGCTACATATACCGTGTTTCGACAGAACGTGTTTCAGGTTGGATCATATCAGATAAATCGGTTCAAATTTCAAAACGCAGATGCAGATGTGTATATAAATTATTTTTAAAATATTGAGGAATAGCTGTTGGAACGCATATGAATTTCTTTTCGTCATTGATGAATAAAATTTCTTAAATTATTTACTAACTACTCGTGTGTTGAGAATGCAAGTAGCAACAATTCAGCACAAAAAACACAGCTTGCTTACATTTGTTACTTACGTCGTTTTAAAAGGTTATGTTTGATGTTCCTGTTTAGAAAATATCAGATAAAATAATTATACTAAAGGTGAGCAAAGGGGACACAAACCATAAGCTATAAACCACCAAAACTCAAAATGTATGTTTGTTAAAAGCTAATCACTTATTATTTGAACAACCATTAAAAAAATATAATCTATTCAAACGGTGTTAGCATGGTGAGTAAAAAACGGTGTTTCTTCTGTGTTGCTTTGGGTGAGAGGGTCGCGGATGAAATGTACATTTTCAGTACAAACTGCAAACAAATTCGGTGGTTATTCTATACAAAAATCCAACATGACCCGTTAAATGTTTGGCATTCAATGTGGTTTGATTTAAAAACATGGGAAAAATCGAAAGTTTTTAAAATCGTTTTTTTTTGTATTCCAGAACAAGCCTAGAATTGTTTAATCTTGTTGCAAGAAACGGACAGGTATTGTCAAATACTTTGGGTGAGAGTAGAGAAGATAATCCACCCGCATTCAGGCGTAATGTCACATAAATGGGGCTCCATTCCCGCTCCATCTGTCGGAACATGAAAATGACCCTACTCTACTGGTCCACCGGGCGTTGTATTGTCCATTAAGTGTCCGTTAATGTGTAACGCGGTGCGTTTATTTGGACCAATTTTGTATAAATGTAAATATGTAAATACTAGATTTGTAGTTCAAGGTAGTGTAGATAGTAGATTATGTGTTTCAAATTAGATTTTCATTTCCAATTGGATTATTGTTTTGAGTCGTGTTATTCATTGTACATTTGTAGGGTTCTCTTATTGCATGATAGGTGGAAGCTTTTTTATTGCACGCTAGGATGAAAGTTTGTTTTTTATGGAAGGCTACATATGCGAAAGAGATGGAAATCAAATGAACACCTGATTACAATACAATGGCTAAGCCGAACATTATTTCTCGCGTCCGATTCAATTTCTTTGATTCCGTGGTTTCTTGGGCAATGGAGGTTTCAATCATGGTCCATTACATTTGTTTGAATCGGCTGGAAAACAGTTGTGTTTGACGCGGTTTTTAAGTGTTTAAAGTGTTTAGTCAAAGGTGACTTGTTTAAATAATGGCATGAGCCAGTTCATAGATGTAACTTTTTTTTGTATCTTCAGTTTTTAGAGTACTTGTGTATGGTGTATGCGTTGCAAACAACTGTTAAATTCGAGATAAAATTGTGATTACGTACAAAGAGGTAATGTTATTAAATATTTCATTTCGCGTGATTCTTGATTGTAATTTTGTCATTTCGCGTTGGACAGCTCGTTCGATGGGCTTTTTTTTGTGTTGTACGGGCTGGATTAGTATTCCTCATTTGGCGATGGTGGACGCCAGACGATTTGATTTGAACGTTTCGGTGAACGTCGTTTGCAAGAACACCAAACTCGTGCGCCCTGCAAAGGCCCGCCTGATCGGGGTAGCTAAACGGAGGAGAGTGAAGTTCGCTCGAGAAACCTATTTCGACAGTCACCAATAATCCGTCGTGTTCCCAACCTACGTTAGAATCCTTGTGGAACAGATACCGAGAGCGCGGTTTCGGTGATCCGTTGTCAAGTGTCGGACACTGAACCGGACCTTACCAACATATATAGTAGTCTTCCTTAACCCGCTCGGTCACTAGCGGAAAGGTACGCGAAGCCGGGTCGCTTGGGAAGGGGGACTCCTATATTGAAGAGGACGGTCAATTCCGGACGTTCTCGACAAGGTATAAATCGGGAAGCCTTAAAACCCGTCCAGCCGCCACTCTCTCCCGCAACTCTGGTTTCGGCCATATTGCGCACGGGTCTGGGTACACCGCGTTACGCCATTTCGTGTTGGTCCAAGCGTGGCCATCTCAGGAACCGTCGCCATTCCTGGACCGGCATCACCGCTTCAAGTTATCGTCGCTTCGTTCCGTCATCATCATTGCTTCGCTTTTCACCGCCATCATCATCATCAGAAAAAACCTGCGCAGGTATGTCCGTACAAAGTTTTTCATGGCCATGATTAGTTAGATAGTTTGTAGCTCCAGAGCAAGTTTTGTCCAACACGATGGAGAAGCATTGAAGCTAGATGTTAAATAGATTGAGATTGGAGTTTGTTGTTTAGTTTCCGTTTTTTATTTACGTTTCGTCCTTTAGCTGGCTCATCCGTCGTGCCAAATATTGCGTTCGTCTATTCAAATCAAGCACATCCGTTTGAAAACGGGTTCGTTGGTTGGTTCTGGCTTTGAAGTCTAAAGAGACTACGGAAATTATATAACTTGAATGGATTAGTGGAATTTTTGTTAATTTTATCGGCAAAAGGTGTTCGTTTGAGGTTTCAGCAGCATATGTGCGTTTGAGGTAGGGTTTTCCTTAAGTACCGTTCAGGTGGTTCCTCTGACAAACCAGTTTGCCGATTAGTCGAGCATGTTCATGACGAAGGGTGATCTCCTTAATGGGAATGTCTCTTAAGCCATCGCGTTTCTTTAACAGAGATTCTGCACCCCTTCCCCCTCACGATTTCGAGTCGTGGAATGTTCAGTATGAGCAACCACTGGTTGGAGATGATGTAATTCTCTCTGTATCTCTCTCTCTCTCCTTAAAAAAAAACTCGCCCCCCCTATTTGAAATCCTGGCTACGCCTGTGTCGCGGGTATTATCTCATAATCATTCACAATTTGTTTAACGATACTTTTAAGCGAACAGCGTAAAATAGTCACAACCTCCTGTGCATACATTTTTCTCAACTTTGTTACTCGCGAACCACTGTTTTGTTTTACATCGCCTCAGAGTATACAGTCAGATGATTACACACACGAATTAAAACAGTAAAAATAATGTTTAAAGCTACCCAAAAATAAGTATTGAAAACTTTCGCATGTTTTTATGGGACATACTGTAGAATGCCAACAAAGAGGGAAGTGCTTCAAGTGATGTTTTGTTATAATTAATTGAAGCATTATGCCATCCCAGAGTGCATCAAAGAAGCGGCTCAAATGGATTTTTTGTTTATGAATTCATTTATTTGTACAGGCTCAATCGAATCAACTTTACAGAGCCAAGTTTTCATGTTTATATACATCAGTTATCTTAGAACTAAGGTTAATTAAATTACAATTTTATGGATGCGAAAATTGCGGTGGAAATTTTAAACAAAGCATAGGGAACAATGGTTTTCTTATATCTAGAATTTCTAATTACAATTTTTTAATTGAACGTTTTCAGTTCCAAAAAAAATTCATTCACTCACGCACACAACAACACTCACACACACAACCACAATCACACACCGATGCACACAATCCTCAAAAATTTAACCTAAACAAGTAAGTTAATCAAACTACAATCTAAGGCTAATGTTAGTCAAAAACACATAAATGACACAACACAACACATAACTCCAGATCGCGTGCAGCCAAAATGTCTCGAATCGGTACATTGGGTTGTCTACCTCGAGCCCAAAGGGAATCATAAAGCTCAGATCTGACTCCACGATGCTCAGCACAAAACCAAATAACGTGATCTGCGTCCTTGTAACCTTGTCCACATTCACAGAGATTGCTGTCTCCCAGCCCAACACGGAACAAATGAGCGTTTAAAGAATAACGATTGGACATGAGGCGAGACATCACACGAATGAAGTCTCGACCCACATCCAATCCTCTGAACCAACATTTCTTAGACACCTTAGGAGTGATAGAATGTAGCCATCGCCCCAAATCTCCTTTACTCCATTTATACTGCCAGCTATCGAGTGATATCTGACGAAAAATATAGAAAAAATCGTTTAAGGCGATTTGTCGGTCATAAATATCGCCTTGACATAGCGCCCACCCTTGCAAGCGAGTCCGCTTTCTCATTGTCAGGAATCGAACAATGAGAAGGGACCCACACAAATGTGATAATAAAAGAACGTGAAGATAAAGCACTTAGAAGACCTCGTATTTTCATAAGAAAATAAGAGGTGTGATTTACCGGCCTCAAGGAGCGAATAGCCTCTATAGAACTAAGACTATCCGTGAAAATGAAGTATTGATCCGGTGTAAAAGAGGCAACAGTTTCTAAAGAAAAATGAATTGCTGCCAATTCCGCGACAGAAAAACAGAACAAGGTGCTTGAAGTTTACGAGTGACGCTATAATTTTCATTGTATACACCAAAGCCAGCGGAGTCCTCTATCAAAGACCCGTCAGTGAAAAACGTTTTGGTGGAATCAACTAGGCCAAACATTGCTGCAAATATCACCGGAGCAATCAAGGACGATGATGCTCTGGGATTCCACGAAGCTTCTGTTTCATGGATAAATCAAAATTAACCGAATTTCCGAAGTCGGAGAAGCAAACACGATTGGGAATATTCAGCGAAGGGCTGACATCCTGTGTTATGTACAAATGGTACAAAGTCATGAAGCGGGTTTGAGGATTCAACTCAAGGAGCTTCTCAAAAATTTCGATCACCTAGGGGTTCATAACTTCACACCTGGTGAGGAGCCGGAGAGATAATTCTGAAAACCGATCCGAGAGTGGCAACATGCCAGCCAGCACTTCAAGACTCATGGTATGAGTCGAATGCATACAACCTAACGCGATACGAAGACACCGATACTGAATACGTTCCAGTTTGATGATGTGCGACCGAGCCGCTGACTGAAAACAAAAACTACCGTATTCTATAATCGACAAAATCGTTGTCCGGTACAACGTTAGAAGATCTTGCGGATGCGCTCCCCACCAGGTCCCGGTAATTGTGCAGAGAAAGTTGATCCTTTGTTGGCACTTTCGCATCAGATACTCAATGTGGGATCTCCAGGTGCACTTTAAATCGAACCAGACCCCAAGATATTTAAATGACATAGAATGAGTTATCGGTGTACCCAAAATTTGAAGTTTCCGTTGTGCAGCGTTATGCTTCATAGAAAAAACTACCAACTCAGTTTTCTCCGTAGAGAATTCGATACCTAGCTCGAGCGCCCAAATAGACAAATTGTCTAAGGTATCCTGTAAGGGTCCTTACAGATCGACCCTATTGGGTCCCGTGACAGACACTACACCGTCATCTGCAAGTTGTCTCAACGTACAATTCTCACTCAGTCAACCGTCAATGTCTTTGACATACAAATTATACAAAAGGGGGCTTAAACATGATCCCTGGGGGAGACCCATGTAGCTAAATCGAAAAGCTGTAGAGTTTCCATGAGAAAAGCTCATATGTTTCTCTGACAGCAAATTGTACAAAAAGTTATTCATAATTCATAAGTGAACTTGGAGAAAAGCCACAAGCGTGGAGTTAATCTGAAAGAACTTCAACAGATACTGAATCAAAAGCCCCCTTGATATCCAAGAATATAGAAGCCATTTGCTCTTTTGGGAACGTCCATTAATTATGTCACGCAAAAAGTGGCTTTTTATAACACCCCCCCCCCCCCCCCTGTCACGTTTTTTGTGTGTACCTTCAAATGTTTTTGTATGGATTGTCACGTTTTCCCAAACCCCCCCTCCCCCCTACTGCGTGACATAATTAATGGACCTTCCCTTTTTAGCAAAAGCTAACTGAATATCTGTGGAAAGTAACGCGAGATAGTCGTTCGTTCCCTTACCCCTACGGAAACCATATTGAGTATCTGAAAGCAGGTTGTTCGTCTCAACCCATTTGTCCAGACGGAAAAGGATCATTTTCTTCAACAACTTTCGAATACAAGATAACATCGCGATGGGTCGATAGGAGTTGTGGTCGGACGCGGGTTTACCAGGTTTTTGAATGGCAATAACTCTCACCCATCTCCAGTCATCCGGTACAATGTTGAGAGCCAGAAGCTGATTAAACAAGTGCAACATGCGCCTCTTAGCGACGTCTGGAAGGTTCTTAAGCAAGTTGAACTTGATTCTATCAGCCCCTGGAGCCGTATTGCCACACGAAAGGAGTGCGAGAGAGAGTTCTACCATTAAAAAAGGTTGGCTGATCTCATCTATCGAATTCGTGGTTTCGCGAGGAAACATTTCTGCTGGCACAGAATCTGGACAAACTTTTCGCGCGAACTTGAGGATCCATTGGTCCGAATACTCCTCGTTTTCGTTGTCCGTAATTCTTTGACGTTTTATGCGACGTATTCATCGACGTTTCACGTGATAGCCCGTCCACGAATTGTCGCCAGTAACCGCGTTTCTTGGCCTTGATGAGGCTCTTAAATTCTCGTTCGAGCGCCGTGTACCTTTCGAAGTGCTCAGGTGTTCCACGTCTACGAAAAACTTTGAACGCGTCGGACTTTTTGCGGTAAGCCTCGGTGCATTGCTGATCCCACCATGGGGAAGGAGGTTTCCTGCGAAATTACGTTCCTGGAACTGGTCGAGTTTGAGCTTGAAGCGCGCTTTCCAAAATCAGGTTGGAAAGGAAGTTATATTCCTCCAGCGGTGGATGCTCTAGGAGGAATATAAACGGAAGCAATGCAGGCTTTTATTTTTAATAGCAGCCTGACATGTGACAACTTCAATACCTGGAATAGGAGGAAAATTCACTCTATAGAAGGAGTAGCACTTTTTGAACCCAAAAAGTACTCCTCCTCCACGTGAATCCTCACGATCAAGCCGAATAATGTTGAAATCGTGAATCGGAAGATCGATTTCGGGTGAAAGCCATGTTTCACAAAGAGCGAATGCATCACAACCGATATTGGGAGCTAAAAATTTAAATGATTCCAATTTAGAAATAAGACTTCGACAATTGCACTGCAGAACAGTGATCAAATCCCCGACCTCTTTTGGCAAATTATCCATCGAAGGAAATGATAGCTGCAAGGAGGGGCCACTTTAATGTTAATTTCTTCAAAAAAGTTTAGAAAGTGGGAAGCATTGCCATAACAATGCTTTTAAGAGGGTCAGACATTTCGAGGTACTTGAAAATACCTTCCACAATATCATCAAATGAGAACAATCGGGGTTCAGGTTAGAGACGACAACACGGAGTTTATTAAATTTAACTTTCGTGATTTCTGTCACAGCTGAGAATCGCTTCGTCAAATCAGTAGTTATTTGGTACACATTCAGAGGTTTAATTTTGGGCTGAAAGTAGACAACCCATGGACCGACCGAGTCCATTGGATACGATCGCGGTCGGAATTTTGTTTGTGCCTCCCCATCATCAGGTGGCAAAGGCACTTTTTCAGCCAAACAGTCCATGTCGAAGAAACCTCTTCAACATGCACGATTTGCCTTACTCGTGGGAGCGTTGAACGTCCCCAAAAATTTAAATCACACACAAACACAAAATAGGAACACACACAAATTAACGCTAAACTGTGTATGGGTGTATCCGATCACCTTCGGGTGCACTCGCTCAACGATGTCGGATGACCGTTGGCGATGTAGTTGTGTATCGCTGGTTAGCGTCACCACGCGGAGATGAAGCGAAAATGAGCGGGATGATAATTCGCCAGCAAGCACTGCTTGATTTTCTTATTTCACTGGAAAACCACACTGCCTTCTTAGTAAAAAAAAACTCACTTCCACTCCTTTCACTGAAGTGAATAGATTTTGAGAAAAAAAAACTAATTATTTCCAAGGATCGCACTCGAATAAATCTTCCAAAATAACGGAGCGCTGGATCGAACGAACTTTCTTCTTTCGCTGAACGAAGTGAGACGTGTGCAAAGTATGATCCAAATCGAAGATTCTATGCGCAAGATATCGGCTTTCCTCTATGCTGAGTGAACGCTCCAGCAGGCAGCAGGCTGCAGGTCATGCTGCAGATGACAGTGCTGCTAGAATAAACAGTCCAATGAGCCGGTCGTTTGGATAGTAATCAGTATTAGCTAACTTTTTCCACAAGCTTCGATTCACTTTGCAGTCTGCAAAGAAAAGTTTCCTTGGAAGATTTCCCAGAGATTGATTTGATTGACTTATTTTTAGAGGACAACGGGTCACCTCGCCAGATTTTTCTTTGAAAAAGTAAGTTTCCGCATGGAAAATTAAAACCGCGGTCGCTAAAATAAAGTTTCACCAATCGAGCTGAAATTTTTCACAGTTATTAAGGACCCCAAAGGCTCCCAAAAATCAAAGGGAAACTGGAATTAAAATGTTGTCCGAGGCTAATGTCCACATATATATATATATATATATATATATATATATATATATATATATATATATATATATATATATATATATATATATATATATATATATATATATATATATATATATATATATATATATATATATATACAGCAATTCCATGAAAAAAAGTTATACGATCTCTCAGAATTTTATAATATTCGGTAGGATTGTTCAACATCGAAAAATATTAGACCCGTATTTTTTTATTTCGTTATTAGACTGGACCTTTCTGCGTTAGACTGGTCCAAAAAATCGTGATTTTTCAAAATCTTCAATTTTCAAAAATTTATAACTCCTAAACCGTTTAACCGATTTTAGTCATTTTTGGCCATTGTATTGGTATTTTTTTGAATTTCCAAGCAAAAATACGAAACCTTTGAATATATCAATTTTTGTATGAAAAAAATACAAAACAAATAGTTTTTCTTGAATTTGACTGCGAGGGGCCTCAACGACTCCTTGTTTTAGTATTTTTAAATGAAAGAGCATTCAATTTTACATAACATATCAAAAAATTGGAGATGTTCTGCGTGTCGTTTTGGAGATACAATTTTTTAAATAATAAATCATTACTCTTCATTTTATACATCACCCGCCTGTAGAAACGATGAAGATGCATGGTAGATTACCATGCGTCTCCATCCAATCAAACCTATGACTAATGAAATCTATGAGTTACTTACAAACTTAGTATAACATTCGAATCAGTCTTTAAGGCTTTCCGTTAACCACACAGACCAATTGCTATTTTTTGACGATTACCTTTTCAAATAAATAAGGCTTTAAAATTTCAAATATTTTTGCTTAGTGTAAGTTCCAAGAAAAAAACACTTTAAAGCCGCGCGACATGATGAACATGTTAAAAAATAAGAAAAACACTTTTATACATTTATTTTTATTTATTAAGTTTTTTCATAACAATTTTATACATTTTTCTTCCGTTGAAAATGAATTTTGTTTCACAATAATATACTCTTCGTTTTGAGGCTTAAAACTATGGAATGACTGAGTCCCTGAAATTTGCTTCACACGTGTGTAACGATTTTTTAATTTTCTTTCCATTTTATTATAGTCGGATTCCGAAAAAAATTGATAGTGTATTTTCGAGTCTGGCTTAGAAATAGCCCATGAATAAAGTTCTTCGGCCGTTGTTATGTGATGATCTTGCAAACTGGCTTTCGCAGCATTTCGTTTCAATACGCCTCCCAAAGCATCACAAGGGCCCTTTCCATGACAAGTAGCGAAAAAATTCCACTCGGCATCTATGCCAAAATCTTTTTGCATGTTGCACAAATTAAAAGCGGTCATTTTATTTTTGTATTGGCTTCCAGATCCATCTGAGAAGAAATAAATTTTCTCTAAACCTGATAACTTACTTTTTATGAACGCTATGCATTGAGTCAAAAAAAGACGCACTGCGACATGATTATGTTTAGTGAAATCAGCAATTGCAATAAAACTGGTAAACTTCAAATCATTTGATTCTTCATCTTTAAAATAAATAGCACAAGGGTGAATAGTACATTGAGCGTTTGCCCAATGAAAGCCTTGAACTGCATCCTGCACAACGAATGAATAATTCTCCGAAAAATCACAGATTATGATACACTCAGTAGCTTTTAAATTGTTTTTCACGTGTTTTAAATAGTTTGCCTGTCGCTCAGCTGTAAAGTTATGTGGCAATAAATTGAGTAATTTTTCTAAAAAAGTATCAATAAATTCTTGTGTGTCCATTTCAACTAAGTCCAAACTGCATCTTTCTGCTTGACGCCATTGTTTAAATTGTAATGATTCAACGTGACCGTTATTAAGAATGGTCATAAGTTCTACCGCCAAAATTTGCATTCCCGGACAATTTTCGCAACATTGCTGCCAGCAATGCTCATTTGGATTTTGACAAATTATTTTTGAAAACATATCATGGTAGGACTGAACACCATCTGGAAGTAATTGTTTACTTTGGAGTGTTTTAAAAATCAATTTAACGTTTTGGTGGTAAATGCAAACGCACACCGTATGCGTGCCACTTGTTCCTGCCAAAATGCAGTGTTTTGGACGGTTACTGGCGAACATCGAAAATCCAATCTTAATATCAGGATGAGTATTTTTAAATATGGAGTACGCCTCTTGCAAATTGCATAAAACTAACCTTCTTTGTATGTAGATCCTACCTTCTTCATTGTTGGATATCAAATAATCCCTTTTTCCCGGGCACACACGACTTATATCGTCGCTATTATAAAAATTACGAACACGCATTAGCGTTTCCTCTCCTAACGAAGCTCTACTAATCCTCTTTTTAGGCACTGACATTATTCCCTCCTGTTGTTGTAATACTTTCACTTGGTTGGCCATATATTGGGAAACATCAAACTCTTGCATAATCCTATATGTAGACCAACTTTTGGGCAGTGTGGTTAAAATCCTATACCGCTCATTGCTATCTTTTGTTTCCTTAAATTTATCCTTAAAATAACAGATAACGCAAGCGAGCGACGAGTATGAAATGAAAGAGATGTTGTTCACTCTGCTGCTTCTCCGCTTTAGAAATTCCACTCTACTCCCTCCCGTCAGCGAGTAGACCTGATCGCTACAGCCGAGAAACAATTCAATTCAATCTCACAGGTCGATAAACATTCTACATCTACAGTAGGTAGTCAATACGTATCAACGGTTCTTCTTTTAAATAATAATACCAATGCCCCTCTGTGTAACGAAAAGAATGTTAGGTAATCAAATTGTCAATATCTACCTAAAGTCTCATTAGTCTTAGTTGCTATAATATTATATAATTATGTCAAGTAAATATTATTTATTATATAATATTTACTTGACATTCTGTGACCTACTCATAGATTTCATTAGTCATAGGTTTGATTGGATGGAGACGCATGGTAATCTACCATGCATCTTCATCGTTTCTACAGGCGGGTGATGTATAAAATGAAGAGTAATGATTTATTATTTAAAAAATTGTATCTCCAAAACGACACGCAGAACATCTCCAATTTTTTGATATGTTATGTAAAATTGAATGCTCTTTCATTTAAAAATACTAAAACAAGGAGTCGTTGAGGCCCCTCGCAGTCAAATTCAAGAAAAACTATTTGTTTTGTATTTTTTTCATACAAAAATTGATATATTCAAAGGTTTCGTATTTTTGCTTGGAAATTCAAAAAAATACCAATACAATGGCCAAAAATGACTAAAATCGGTTAAACGGTTTAGGAGTTATAAATTTTTGAAAATTGAAGATTTTGAAAAATCACGATTTTTTGGACCAGTCTAACGCAGAAAGGTCCAGTCTAATAACGAAATAAAAAAATACGGGTCTAATATTTTTCGATGTTGAACAATCCTACCGAATATTATAAAATTCTGAGAGATCGTATAACTTTTTTTCATGGAATTGCTGTATATATATATATATATATATATATATATATATATATATATATATATATATATATATATATATATATATATATATATATATATATATATATATATATATATATATATATATATATATATATATATATATATATATATATATATATATATATATATATATATATATATATATATATATATATATATATATATATATATATATATATATATATATATATATATATATATATATATATATATATATATATATATATATATATATATATATATATATATATATATATATATATATATATATATATATATATATATATATATATATATATATATATATATATATATATATATATATATATATATATATATATATATATATATATATATATATATATATATATATATATATATATATATATATAATAACCAACATGTAATGCCTTTTATATATACCCCCCCTCGATTTTTCAGAGTAAATTTACCAAATACACAGTACTTTCCTAGCACAGACTTCATATTTAAGTAAGGAACGTATCCTATGCATCAGGAAAAGATATTTAAGGGGAACATGTTGGAATTTTCCTTCAGTATTTCAGCGATCTCGAAGTTGTTGAGTCAGCACTCGGCTACGCACCGTCAAGCCAACCATCGACCGACTCTATCGCCAAGTAACAAGTCTGGCCGTGACAAATTAGCAGTCAGCTTGCAGCTCCCACTCGGTCGCATTCACCGTCTGCTCTGGAAAGGCACTACACCGAGTGCGTTGGTGCCGGAGCCGCCGTCTACTTCGCTGCGGTGATGGAATACCTGGCCGGTGAAATGCTCGATATGGCAGGAAATGCCAACCCGCGACAACAAGTAGACTAAAATCATACCACGTCACATGCAGCTGGCCATCCGCAATGACGCAGAGCTGATTAAACTTCTCCGATGTGAACATTTCTTAGAGTGTTGTCCTTTTTGGGCCGTCCTGCTGCACAAGAAGACCGAGTGAAAAGCCTTAGCATTCCCAAACTAGTTTTGACGTATAAGTTTTTTGATTTTAAAGCATTTAGCGCTGCTTGACTATTTGAACAGATGCCTATATTTGAATTTTTTGTAATTCCTTCTAATACAGATTGCTGCACATTCTAGGATAGCATATATTTCAGCCTGAAATACCGTGGGCCATTTTCCCATAGACACCGAAAAGTTTATTCCAGGGCCAGTTATTCCAGCACCTACCATACTGTCTTGTTTAGAGCCATCAGTATAAAATACTAATGATCCGGGCCGAATATTCGGCCCTCCTGCATGCCAATCCAGATGAGTCACGTCATGAACATGGAAATTGTGGTTAAAGTAGTTTATTCTCTGCATGCAGTCCTCATTCAACATTATTAGTGGACTTATTTGAAACTCTTTTGTGATACTCAGGTGTCCAATAAGAACCCCATAGAAGAAATTCATGGACCTTTTGAGCCTTAGAGCACTTTTAAATGCATTTAATTCAATAAATTGATTTAGAGAACTATTAAAGTTACCGCACATTTTAGATATTTGCTTAGACTCACGAAACTTGTTTTCGAAAAGCATGCAACTGGTTCTTCTGTATGGATTGTTTCAGGATAGTGTGTAATGTATTGGCTACTTGACTGTCCAGATCATAGACGTGGACGTTCGTTAACTTGTTAGAAAATGTGTAATATGTGATTTTGAGGAGGCAACTGACTATGTCAATCAAGAGAGAACTGAAGTGCAAAAACTGGTTAAACATGAACGAAAATGCTCTATGAAGGAGCCATGTCTGAGCAGCCGATTGATTGATACTGTTTGCTTGTTTAAGTTTGGCTGCTTTGAAATTTGCCGACGGTTTATCACGACTCTCTGTTATACCGTACTTAAAGTCTGTTATTATTTGGTCGAGGTTATCCTCGGTCAGCACGTTCCAATCATTGACTAATACGTTAAGAATAAGTTGTATGGTTAATTTGACGATGCCTTCCAATAAATCATGCATGGGATCGAATGTGTTATTTACAGCAAGATGAAAATATTTAAGTTCATGTAACGTACATTCTCTTATTATCCCACAATCCTTAGGAAGCTTGATTCCTGGCTTCATTGCATCCAGGTCCTGCTGAATGGATTCTCGGCTTCTATGTCGAAAGTGGTCTCCGATCATTCCAGTTTTCATCACATTCCGGTTTGCATAACACGCTCTGCAGAAAAAGTGTTGATCCTGTACCCGTTAACTCAAAAATGTCATGCACACCCTTCAACAGAATCACCTAATACGTTGGCAAAGCACAGCTCACCCAGTGTAAAGCAGCACCCATCATTGAGTATCATTTGCGCACCATCATCTCTTCGAATTTTTTTAGATCGTCATTTAACGGCCGTAAAATTTTCTTGTATCCATACCTTAAACGTTATAAGGAATAATAAACACAATATATTGTACCAATAATTAAAAAGAAATACAAAACCAGGGTGACCACGCAATCTTAATTTCAAAATTCCCGCATTTTCCCCGATTTTTTCCCGCATTTTTGCCTAATTTTCCCGACTGGAAAAATAAGTTAATATAAATAGGATTAATAGATATTTTTGAAGTTTTTGAGGAAATTGATCAATCTGAAATTCTTTTTTGTTTCATTTAGGCAAAATGACGGATAGCAGCTGCAAATCGGGCTTCTTGCGTAACCTACTTGGGTCTCTCTGCTTCTTGCGTAAGCTGCTTGGGTCTCTCATTTTGCAAACGAGAACAAAGATTGCTCTATATAAGTCATTGATCTTTCAAGTTTCTAGAAGCATAAACATCGAAGAAAAATAGTAAAGCATTCAAGGTTTTCGAGTACAAAATGATGCACGTGCGTTGCGTGCATATTGTAATAAGGATCTTCGTGATTTCAACGTCGTTGACAGAGTTCGTAGACAATTCTCTGAGCTACCAAACTCTTTTCAGTTTGGTTCACCACCAGACACTTTTCCTTTATTGAAAATCCTCGCTCCATCGTCGCATTTGCGACAAGATGAGCACCTTTATAACAAATGTTGTCAAATTTGGCAGCTCCTTCTTGGAATGACCAACCAGTTCTAGCCAAAATTAATCCAAAGGCTGTTCTTTTCTCTGGATTCCGGCAAGCAACGTCTTTGAAGACGGCATTGGGCACAGCAGCCCAAATTCTTCTTTCACTTCGTGAGCAACTGCAGCGCTCAGATAGTCTTTATCTAAGAACGTTTCCAGACACAGCTCCAGACGCTTTTTAGCCATATCCGTGAAGTGAGTTATAACATCAGGCTTATTGCAGATTTCTTTACACGTTAAAGGGGATGTCATAGGAGCTTTATTGAGTAGCTTCTTCAAAAAACCACAGTCAAAAGATTGACAGTCGTTGCGGAATGCCGAAACGTCTTTATCGGAAATTTCTGTAAATTCTCTCGCTTTCTTGATTGTCGATTTAGAGGCAAATCCGATGTCCACATTAAGGGCTGGCAGAAGATTGCTCTTCGTTAATTGTATTTCAATGGCCGATTTTGCTTTGATTGTCAGACGCGCGGGCTTAACAATTTTCTCTATAGCGGCTCTAAGTAGTCCCGTCAAATCGTCGAAAAGAAAAGAATAGGTCTGGTATTCCCTGAAAAACGACTCGCCCATTGGTGCAGACTTGATGACAAAATTCATCTTTGGTGCCAGCTTCTTTTTGTCTACCGGATCAGCCACAACAACGATCACTTTTAATCGGAATACCGACGAAAAGCTCCGTTTGAAATTCGGATGACTTCAAGGTGACTGACAAAATAGGTTTCTGTCTACTGCAGTAATAAATATTTATCTATTATACAAATGGACTGAGACTTCATGGTTTTTTTTTTAAATAACAACATTGTTACCACCCCAGGTCGGCGGAACTCGTGTGAAAAGAAAAAAAATATTGTAATAAACTTGCAAAGACAATCTTTGCACTAAAATTTACAGTAATACGCTTCAGTCATAGAGATCACCCAAGGAGTTGCAGTCAAATAAAATAAAAACAAAAGTAAGTCATGTGCGTAACCCCACCTGTAACAGCCGTTTAGTCAGATCTTCTAAGCGGTACGCTTTGAAACAGGCTGAACAAATCCAGCAGAAAATGATCCACGTGCCAATAGACTTATCCGAATCTTGAAGGAATTGTGTACGACGTGCCGCAGCTAACGATGTTCCAGCTCGTGATGTGGAGATTGTAGGAGTGGTCACAGAGGCGAGTCTGTGCCCTGAAATTTTGGAGAAGCGAGCGGTTGGCCGATTCAAGAACACTCTGCTCCCCCCCAGTTCAGATACTGGAAGTAAGAAAACTTGTTAAAATATCGCACAGCGAGGGTAAGAAAAAAGACTCGTTTCGGGTGACCTTTTCTGGCTCTGCCCTTCCTCACTTCATAGAGCTGGGAAAACTTCGGCTACCTGTGCGGTTATTTGTACCCCGGGTAATGATCTGCCAAAACTGCCAGCAGATGGGGCATACGGCCTCCCATTGCGGCAACAAGGCACGCTGCTCAACTTGCGGGGAGAAACATGAGGCAGGTCCCTGTGCAGATAACACACTAAAATGCGTTTTCTGCAAGAGAACTCCTCCCCATGCTCTCTCGTCATGCCCGGCGTACAAACAACATGGGGAAAAATTGGAACGTTCTCTGTAACAACGTTCAAGGCAATCTTTTGCAGAAATGCTTAAGAAAGCCTCGCCACCCGATATCAATACAAATCCTTTTGCTCCTCTGTCAGACGACGAGTCTGATTTGGACTTGGTTGAGGAGGGGACATCTTTCAGCTATCCGGAAGGTGCTTCACGGAAGCGAAGACGCATCCGAGCAGGGAAAGTAGCTGAAGCCCCAAATCAACATGCCCAATTCAAAGAGCAGTGTAAAGAAGGATAATCGGAATCCTCCTGGTTTTCGTAGTGCCAACTACACACAGGATTTCCCATCTCTACCGGGGACATCCAAAATCCCTGATGCCCCAATTTTAAGAACAGAAGCCCCCTCTTCATCTGGGCTGTTCTCATTTGATGATATTGTGGAAGGTATTTTCAAGTACCTCGAAATGTCTGACCCTCTTAAAGGCATTGTTATGGCAATGCTTCCCACTGTGAAAACTTTTTTGAAGAAATTAACATCAAAGTGGCCCCTCCTTGCAGCTTTCATTTCCTTCGATGGATAATTTGCCAAAAGAGGTCGGGGATTTGATCACTGTTCTGCACTGGGATTGTCGAAGTCTTATTCCTAAATTGGAATCATTTAAATTTTTAGCTCACACTACCGGTTGTGATGCTCCTTCTATAGAGTGAATTTTCCTCCTATTCAAGGTATTGAAGTTGTCGCATGTCAGGCTGTTATTAAAAATAAAAGCCTGTGCATTGCCTCCGTTTATATTCCTCCTAGAGCCTCAATAAACCAAAAACAACTTTCAGACATTTGTTCGGTTCTTCCTGCTCCGCGGTTGGTCATGGGAGATTTTAACTCTCACGGTACAGGCTGGGGAGAACTGTACGATGACAACCGGTCTTCTTTGATATGTGACCTCTGTGACAACTTCAATATGACCGTTCTCAACAATGGAGAAATTACACGCTTGGCTGGTCCATCCTCACTTGGCAGTAGGTTAGACCTCACACTTTGCTCGAATTCATTATCGTTGGACTGCACGTGGAATGTGATCCAGGATCCCCACGGTAGTGATCATTTGCCTATTAAAATTTCGGTTGCCACCGGGCTCACTCCGCCGGAATCCATCAACGTCACTTATGATCTTACCCGTTACATCGATTGGGCAAAGTTCAGGACAGCAGTAGATGAAGCCGTAACGACGGTAGAAGAGCTTCAACCGCTGGAGGAATATAACTTCCTCTCCAACCTGATCTTAGACAGCGCGCTTCAAGCTCAAACTCGACCAGTTCCAGGAAAGTCATTTCGTTGGAAACCTCCTTCTCCATGGTGGGACCAACAGTGCACCTAGGTTTACCGTAAAAAGTCTGACGCGTTTAAAGTTTTTCGTAGACGTGGAACACCTGAGCACTTCGAAGTATACACGGCTCTCGAACGCGAACTTAAGAGCCTCCTCAAGGCCAAGAAACGCGGTTACTGGCGAAGATTCGTGGACGGGCTATCGCGCGAGACGTCGATGAGTACTCTTTGGAACACGGCGCGAAGATTGCGTAACCGAACTACGAACAACGAGAGCGAAGAGTACTCGGACCAATGGATCCTCAAGTTCGCGCGAAAAGTTTGTCCAGATTCTGTGCCGGCACGGATGATTCCTCGCGAAACCACGAATTCGATAGATGAGAACAGCCAACCTTTTTCAATGGTAGAGTTCTCTCTCGCGCTCCTTTCGTGTGGCAATACGGCTCCAGGGGCTGATAGGATCAAGTTCAACTTGCTTAAGAACCTCCCAGATATCGCAAAGAGGCGCATGTTGCACTTGTTTAATCAGTTTCTGGAACTCAACATTGTACCGGATGATTGGAGACGGATGAGAGTTATTGCAATTCAAAAACCTGTCAAGCCCGCGTCCGACCACAACTCCTATCGACCGATCGCGATGTTATCTTGTATTCGAAAGCTGTTAGAGAAAATGATCCTCTTTCGCCTGGACAAATGGGTTGAGACAAACAACCTGCTTTCAGATACTCAATATGGTTTCCGTAGGGGTAATGGAACGAACGACTGTCTCGCGTTGCTTTCCACAGTGATTCAGTTAGCTTTTGCTAAAAAAGAGCAAATGGCTTCTGTATTCTTGGATATCAAGGGGGCTTTTGATTCAGTATCTGTTGAAGTTCTTTCAGATAAACTCCACGCTTGTGGCTTTTCACCATTAATGAATAATTTTTTGTACAATTTGCTGTCAGAGAAACATATGAGCTTCTCTCATGGAACCTCTACAGCTTCCCGATTTAGCTACATGGGTCTCCCCCAGGGATCATGTTTAAGCCCCCTTTTGTATAATTTTTATGTCAAAGACATTGACGGTTGTCTAAGTGACAACTGTACGTTGAGACAACTTGCGGATGACGGCGTAGTGTCTGTCACGGGACCCAATGGGGTCGATCTGCAAGGCCCTTTACAGGATACCTTAGACAATTTGTCTACTTGGGCTCTAGAGCTAGGTATCGAATTCTCTACGGAGAAAACTGAGTTGGTAGGTTTTTCAAGGAAGCATAACCCAGCACAACCGAAGCTTCAAATTTGGGGTAAGCCGATAACTCATTCAATGTCCTTTAAATATCTTGGGGTCTGGTTCGATTCAAAGTGCACCTGGAGATCCCACATTGAGTATCTGAAGCGAAAGTGCCAGCAGAGGGTCAAGTTTCTCTGCAAAATTACCGGGACCTGGTGGGGAGCACATCCGCAAGATCTTCTAACGTTGTACCGGACAACGATTTTGTCGGTTATAGAATACGGTAGTTTTTGTTTTCAGTCAGCGGCTCGGTCGCACATCATAAAACTGGAACGTATTCAATATCGGTGTCTTCGTATCGCGTTAGGTTGCATTCACTCGACTCACACCATGAGTCTTGAAGTGCTGGCTGGCATGTTGCCACTCTCGGATCGGTTTACAGAGTTATCTTTCCGGCTCCTCACCAGGTTTGAAGTAATGAACCCCCAGGTAATCGAAAATTTTGAGAAGCTTCTCGAGTTGAATCCTCAAACTCGCTTCATGACTTTGTACCACTTGTACATAACACAGGATGTCAGCCCTTCGCCGAATATTTCCAATCGTGTTTGCTTCTCCGATTTCAATAATTCGGTTCATTTTGATTTATCCATGAAGCAGAAGCTTCATGGAATCCCAGGGCATCATCGTCCTATGATTGCTCCGGTGATATTTGCTGCAAAGTTTGGCCAAGTTGATTCCACTAAATCGTTCTTCACTGACGGATCATTGATAGAGGAGTCAGCAGGCTTTGGTATATTTAATGAAATTTATAGCGCCAATCGTAAACTTCAAGCTCCTTGTTCCGTATATGTCGCTGAATTAGCGGCAATACGCTTTACGCTAGAAATTGTTGCCTCGCTAATACCGGATCAATATTTCATTTTCACGGATAGTCTCAGTTCTATAGAGGCTATTCGCTCCTTGAGGCCGGTAAAGCTCTCCTCGTATTTTCTCATGAAAATACAGGAGCTTCTAAGTGCTTTATCTTCGCGTTATTTTATCATCACCTTTGTATGGGTCCCTTCTCATTGTTCAATTCTGGGCAATGAGAAAGCGGACTTGCAAAGGTGGGCGCTATAGAAGGCGATATTTATGATCGACAAATCGCCTTCAATGAATTTTTTACTATTTTTCGTCAACAGTCACTCGTCAGCTGGCAGTATAAATGGAGTAAAGGAGATTTGGGGCGATGGCAACATTCTATCATCCCAAAGGTGTCGAAGAAATCTTGGTTTGGAGGGATGGATGTGGGTCGAGACTTCTTTCGTGTGATGTCTCGCCTCATGTCCGATCATTATTCTATGAACGCTCATTTATACCGAGTTGGGCTGAGCGACAGCAGTCTCTGTGAATGTGGACAAGGTTACCAGGACGCAGATCACATTATTTGGTCATGTGCCGAGCATCGTGGAGTCAGATCTGAGCTTTATGATTCCCATCGGGCTCGAGGTAGACAACCCAATGTACCGGTTCGAGATATTTTGGCTGTACGTGATCTGGAGTTTATGAAACTCATTTATGTGTTTTTGACTAACATTAGCCTTAGATTGTAGTTAGTTTAACCTGTTATTTTAAGTTTTTTTGCCTGTGTTTGTGTGTGTTTTTTTTTTCATTCTCAAAAATGTTAAAGTCAAAAGAAAACCTAAAGTTGTATAGTTATAAGTTTTTATCCAATTCCGAATTTAAAATAAACGTGCTTTGTACACCACACTTCAAATTCCCCCCTATCTTCCCATCCATCTATTCCGTGTCGGGTATTTTCGTCACTGCGACCAATTTTTAGGTCTATTGTGACATATCCCTTTTTTGTTGTTGCTTTAGTTATTTTAGGCATACGCATCACTATTGATAGAAGTGATCGTCAAAGTCTGACCTAAAGCATTGTCCCAGGACGGTATAACGCTCCGAATAAAGTGTACTACCGTACTGGGGTTTGTTCTCCAAATCTCAAGGGGTTCTAGTAGCCCTTTGTTAAAGAACTTCAGCCTATTATTGAAAATTGCCGGGCAGTGGCATAACAAGTGTTCCGAGTCTTCTCTATCCATGTTACAGAATCGACATGAATCATCTTGAAGTTTTCCTATCAGCTTCAAGTGATAACGGCTCGGACAGTGACCGGTTATAAGGCCTGTATATATTGTTAGATCTTTTTTGGTAAGATCTAGTAACTTGCGAGTCATTGAAATGTTTGGAGTAATGAACCGCTTTGATTGCCTAGCTTTGAAAGTGTTGTTCCAGTTTGTCTCGACTTTCAAGCATTCCCAGGCTTTCATCTCCATTCTAAGAGAAGAAGCAGATACACCACAAAAGGGTTCAGGTCCTACAAACTGATGAGACGATCCGAGTCTTGCTAGTTGATCGGCTTTCTCGTTTCCATCAATTCCAGAATGACCAGGAACCCAGTACAAATTGACTTGATTACGACAAGACACCCAGCAAACACAAAATCGTAAATGATAGCGGATATATGTACAACGTGGAGGCGATATACGTACATGCGTCCATTTGACTTCATGTAAAATGTACGTATATCGCCTCCACTTTTCACTCTTATCCGCTATCATATACGATCATGTGTTTGCTGGGCAATTTCCGAAGTGATTGAACACATTCCCAAACATATTTGGACGTGCATATTGCTGACTTTAAAGCATTCAGAGCTGCTTGACTATCCGAAAAAATGCATACATTTGAATATCTATAGTTTCTGCGTAAGCATATAGCAGAACATTCCAGAATTGCTTGAATTTCAGCTTGGAATACAGTTG
This sequence comes from Aedes koreicus, assembly GCA_024533555.2. Classification (NCBI taxonomy): domain Eukaryota; kingdom Metazoa; phylum Arthropoda; class Insecta; order Diptera; family Culicidae; genus Aedes; species Aedes koreicus. Next base: position 125,965 of record JAHHFK020003586.1, on the reverse strand, counting down.
GCCACTTTCCCATTGGGATTGAAAGGTTAATCCCTGGGCCAGTTACCCCAGCTCCCACTTGATTGTTCATTTTCGAACCGTCTGTATAGAAAACAATCGATCCTTGGCGGAGGTTTGGGTCACCTCTTGCCCACGAATCACGCTCAGGATCAATAACTTGATATGAACAATCATTTTGTTGTATTTTTTTTCCATCCAATCTTCGTTGCTCATAACTAAAGGATTAAATTTTACAATTTTTAGAATGCTAAGATGTCCTATTAGATCACCTTCTAAAAGGTTCGCAAACCTTCTGATCCTTAGAGCGCTCTTTTCAGCTTCTAACTGTATGAATTGATGCAATGGCAACATAAAAAGTAGTGCATCCAGTGCCTTCGTTGGTGTACTTCTCATTGCACCGCTAATTGAACAAGTTGCTAGTCTTTGAAGTTTCTCTAACCTTCTTTGTGCAACAGTTTCTTTTGTTTTTGGCCACCAGACCAATGAAGCATAGGTAATCTTGGGTCTCACAATTACCGAATAAATCCAATGGATCATTTTTGGCCTTAGTCCCCATTGCTTACCAAATGTTCTTTTGGCTATCCATAGAGCATTTGTCGATCTGTTGATTGTCTGCTCTAAATGAAAGTTCCAATTTAGTTTGCTGTCAAGAAAAACTCCAAGGTATTTGACTGTATTTGAAAGTACCAAATGTGTGCCTTTCAACCTTAAGTTCTCAATACAGTATTTTCTCTTCTTTGTAAATGGCACAATAGTAGTTTTGGAAGGGTTTATGTTCAAGCCTTCCTTATCACACCACGAAGAGATATAATTTAAAGCACTTTGCATTCTGTTTGCAATGATACAGTCGTATTTACTATTAAGACTATGTCATCTGCGAAGCCAACTACTTCAAACCCTAGGGTTTTCAGATTTTTAAGGAGATCATCAACTATTATAGACCACAATAAAGGTGATAATACGCCTCCTTGTGGACACCCTTTTACAGCTCTAATACTGATGGATGAGCTTCCGAGGTTTGCTGATATTTGTCTATTTGATTAATTAATCCAATCGACAATACATTTGTCGAAACCAAGTTTCATCATTGCTTTAACCATTGAACTATGAGATGAATTATCAAATGCTCCTTCAATGTCTAGGAACGCAGCTAGTGAGATTTCCTTAGCTTGAAAAGATTTTTCTAGTTTAGTAATAACCGCATGCAACGCTGTTACCGATGATTTACCTTCCTGATAAGCAAATTGATGTTTACTCAGAGGAGTTTTAAGTAAATATGTTGACTTTATGTATTCATCAATAATTTTTTCCATTGTTTTAAGTATAATTGACGATAAGCTTATGGGCCTATAGGATTTAGGTGAACTTTTTTCCTTTTTATTAGCCTTAGGAATAAACGTCACACGCACTTGTCGCCACGCTGTCGGAAGGTAGCTTAATGTTAAACTTGTCCGAAATAGTTTTGTTAGAATGGGTAATAGAGTTGGCATTCCCATCTGCAGTAGTACAGGATAGATTCCATCCCTACCAGGTGATTTGAAGGGTTCAAAAGAGTCAATCGCCCATTCGACTTTTCTTTCGGTAAAAATTGTATCGGCCAAAGAACAAGCATCAACCCTGGCTCTATCTACTCCAGTCGTTCCATTCATTGTTAAATGAACATGCGTCCTGGTTTCATAAAGGCCAACTTTTGGTGCAAGTATACTTTGGTCTTCAGTTGAACTAATGATAGAACATGGAAAGTGTGTTTTCATCATCAATTCCAAAGTTTCACTTGCTGATGAAGTAAAAGAACCATCCTCGTTTTTAAGAGTGCCCAGCCCATTGGAGTGATCTTTAGAGAAGTTTTTCTGCAATCTGGCAGTTGCTGGAGTACTTTCAATGTTTTCACATGTATGCCTCCAGTGTATCCTTTTAGATCTCCGTATTTCCTTATTATAACTAGTGAGGGATTCTCTGTATTGTTCCCACTGTTGTGTTCGTTTAGCCCAGTTAAAAAGCTTCCGGGTTTTCTTACAAAGTTTCTGAAGCTTGTTGTTCCACCATGGTACATTCCTTTTTGTGGAACGTTTCTTAGCGATACAGCTTTGATTAAAAGCATGTTGAATTAAGTTTGAAAGTTGCTTTGCAATTTCCTCAAGTTCTTCACAAGAGTTCGAGTCATTTGTTAAGGAGTCTTTGCTCACTTCTAGCCTTGAGTTATAAAGCTCCCAGTTTGTTTTTCTGGGATCTTTTATAGTTTGTATGAGTTGTTGATCAGCCTCATAGTCAAATCATATTTGCAAGTTATCCGACAACGATACTTCTTGCGATACATGCTAATTTTTAATTTTGGAAGAGATTTTCGGACTACACAGCGTCAGATCAAGGACTTCCTGTCTAATTGCATTTATAAAAGTGGGAGCGCCTCCTCTGTTACATAAATCTATTTCATTTTTCGATATATAATCTAAAAGATGCTCACCTCTGTTGTTGATGTCCGTCCCATCCATACAATTGTTATTCCTATTAACCTCGAGACGGCCGCGAGTAATCGGTTCTATCCCCTTAACATTAGTTATAAGATAATTGATGTATATAAATATGAAAACTTGGCTCTGTAAAGTTGATTCGATTGAGCCTGTACATATAAATGATTTTAAAAAAAACCGACGCCAGGGAGACGACTCCACCACCTGGACCCTACCTATCGACTCATGACTGCCGGGACCAACGGCTTTACTTCCCTTCCGAAGGAAGACGTGACCAGATTTTTTCGCCTCAGAAAAACCACCGACGTCGACTGGGATTGAACCCAGACCCACTGGGGTGCCAAGTTGTAGTCACGCTTACCACTACACCACCGACGCCGGCTTATTTAGATTTTTAAGTTTAGTAAAGTTTAGTAATAAAGACATAAGCCGAATTCCCCGTCGACTTATTATGAACAAATTCTATAATGTTAATCTTTGTACACACACATACAGATACACACATACACAAGTCAATTAATCGACCTATCAAAATATAAGACTTGGAGTGATCGTATAGTCTTTACAATGCACGAGAAAGCCAAACAGTTAGAAGGGATAAGCATAAGAAAATGTTGAGGGGATAATTTATGCCCGCGCCGATCCACGCCGCCTTTTGAAATTACCATACACGCCGCCGATTCAAAATAGATCGGCGCACAGGTCTACTCCGATGGCGATCTACTGGAAACGACAAACGATTCACAGAACGAATTTTCTGAAACAACACTGGCTCTTATCTATGACGAAGGGCTGGAGAGGCTGCTAGCTATTGGCGATTATGATGTTCAATCGTCCTGTTTGCAGGATCTCATTGTAGTCTCGATTGTAGATAACTTTAATCGAAATCGACCGAGATGATAAACGACTTATACCACGAATTTACGGAGATGATGAATAATGTGAGGAAAAGTCAAGTCATTGCGACTCTCGGAATAACCTCCGGAGAAGTGTCGTTAAGTCCACATTATGTTAACTGCAGTGCACATATGTTCATTCAGCATAACTAGGGACATTCTCTATCATTAATTACCATCACCAACAACGCATTATTATCATGCCTTCTCATAGGCACAGAGTTTCAACATGTTTTTTTTTCTCCTCTTTCATTAACTATTTTACAGAGTACATCGTTTCATAGGCTTTTGCTGCTTCCCCACATACCTGTTAGTTACATATTTCGATACAAGCAGAGCAACTATTTTCGTTCGAACACAGAAAGAAAGGGCTTCAATAGCTCGAGTAACTTACGGTCTCATAAGAAAAGCGAGACTTGGTATCACTAACCACTATGCTACTGACCGGGACGACTATCAATTAACACATCCCACAATGGGACTTATCTCTACCGTTAGACCTACGAATAGCGCTAACTTAGGCGAAATCACATTTTTCGGGGAATCCACCACCTTGTCGTCATCGGGCATTATCTAAAAATGAAATCGAGAATTTTAGATACGATTCTTCGAAGGAAATATCAGTGGACCGCACCTTGTCAGCTACGTGTTTATAAATAAGACCGTCGGGACCGACGTGAAATACAGAAAAGCCATCATACCACCTAAAATTAAACAATGGTTTACAACAGACTCCTCACGTTCCGAACCAGTCGGTTACTCACGCTTCAGTATCGGCGAAAATCTCCTTAAGCTTCCACAGCTTGTATTTCCAAAACTGGAACATCACCTTCAGCGCACTTATACCCTTTATCCGCCACCGCACCTTGATGGTGTTCTCTTCAGGGTGTTTGGTGATCTTAAGCACTTCCAGCGTCACATAGGCGTATTTTAAATGCCCAACCGTTCGCAGCAGCGCGACCTGCTTGACGTAGTGGTAAAGTCCCCTGTTGAAAAATAGATCAAAGGGATATGCATCCAATGGAATAAGCTCTAGAAGCGACGGAGAAGATCCTTACTCAGTTCGCATGCCACGAATGTTGTTTTCGAAAATCAGGTTGGGATTATAGATGGAATAATCCAACGGTTGGATGAACAGCTTTGGCAGTGTGTTGGCCAGCACGTCAAAAACCCGATGCAGCTGTTCCTCCGATGGTTGATTACCGCTGCCGCTGGTGGTGTATTCCTAGAATAAATGTGGCATATTAATTCTATATCTTACCTTATCGATTTATAGCGCACTTACATTTTGACCACTCGGCGTAGCTTGGAAGCGATCGGCCGGCGGTGGCGATTCCAAGCTCGAATATTTCATGCGGGTGACCTCTTCCAGCGCACCAAACCGATTCATTTGCCCCTCATGCGACAATCTTATTCGCATCTGCAAAAAAAAAACGATATCGATTAATTTAAAAATAAAAATCTTTATCAGACATTTGTGAGGTTAAGAACATCAGCTGTTTACAGCTGTCTGTCGAAACAATATTATGCAATGTTCAGAAATTCTATGATAACCAGATCAGGTTCGATCGTAGTTACGCGCAGCCAACCTACCTGAGCCTGGGGTCGAATTCCTACGCTCGTCGAATCCAAATCACCAGCCGTGGATGATGCAAGTGGCCGCCCGGTGATGAAAATCCTACTGACTTGAGTAAACCGGATTGTGGCGTTTCGTAGACAGTTTGCCATTTTGCGGATGTGGCTTACGTTTTTCCCAAGCGATGAGATGGAAACGGTTACCGCACTCCTAGCACACCAAAGTTGAACAGTGAGGAAAGCTTCCGCTTACAGTTTAGGAAATAATAAACATTTTTTCAGAAAGTTAAATTTCACACGCCGGAGATCGCTCACGCAACGTTCGTCTGCAAGACAAATGAAAACATTGAGCAATGAGGTACTAGAATTGACGTTTTTGCATGATAGGAGCTAGGGTTGACCAGAACGATTGAAGAGAAGAAGATCGATTAATTTGTTCGAGCCATATTAGCAAAGACACATAAGGTCATTGAAAAAAGGCAATCATTCACTCACGGTCGAAGTTTTCTTAGCAAAGTAAACTGAGCATTTACTCAAAAAAATTAGAATAAACTTGTACTTTACTCAGAGAAAGTTCGAATTACGAACAAGCATTTGCTCCGTCAAAAAAGTTATTTGATTAGGCCATATGAATAAAAACGAGTAGTTACTCACAAGCAAACCAGTTTGAGTGAAGTAAACTGTTTGAGCATTTGCTCAAATTCGTATGAATAAAGTTGTGATCTACTCGGAGTAAGTTAGAAATTCGAACATAGCATTTGCTCAGTTAAATTTTTGTTTTCTTGATTGTCATAGGTAGAAAAAAGCATTGTTGGTAAACAAATTGTGGTAATTGTCTGAAATATCAATAAGGGAAGATGTCTGATGATACCTTCAACGAGGAGTATCTGAAGAATGAACAGAATCACAGTAAGGCTATTACCAACAATCAATATGCAACTAGCGATTTAATATTGGTTCACTGTTGTAGAACCCCTTGGTACGAAGTACACCTTGAAGCCAGCACCTAACTATACATATTTGCGCCTTTGTTTTGATTTGCTGTGTTATTCTGACAGAATATTTGAGAGTGTGTTCGTGTGAGTTCATTATTAGGGGCGTATTATTATGCTTGGGACCGATGTGCTAGTACTGACTGAGCCATGAAAAAAATCGTATTTGTTCGGGACCTACTGGTCTTAGAGTTAGTCTATGCTATTACCCTACAAAATTTCGTATGGTTATTTTTCTTAACGACCTATTTGAGGTATCATCCAAACCATTAAAGGAATGGTTAAAGGATTTGTGATATCGTTCGTTTAAGGTTATTTTTTATCAGTGTATATTTACCTATATTACAAATATGCTAACTATGCGCTGTTTCCTTTCTTTTCAGAAGACGGGCAGCGAAAGTTCCGGCAAAAAAGCTTCTGAAGATGCGAATTTTGTAGATATTCTGGAGTGTTCGTGTGAGTTCATTATTATGGGCGTATTATTAAGCTTGGGACCGAGCTTGGGACCGATGTGCTAGTACTGACTGAGCCAAGAAAAAAATCGTATTTGTTCGGGACCTACTGGTCTTATTCCTGGGACAGACATACATCGTACATCGTTGTACCACGGACTAATTACGGACATCGGACGGACGATTTATGCTTGACGCACCAGGTTACAATTTTCAGTGTATCAAGTCCCATATATACTAGAATATCATTATCAATGCAGTACTAGAAAAAGACAGCAACACTTCTTTCAAAAAAAAAATTTCAACTTCGGCAACACTGATTCTTGTCAAAACAAAGTCAACCGTTTTGCGTTTTTTATTAGACTTTGAAAAAATAGAAATATACACACTAAGATCAGTTTACTTAAATATGAGTAAACTTTACCCATAATCGCGAAAAAGTGCACATACTCATTTTAGGGGTAAAGTCGCTTTACCCATATTTGAGTACACATGGTTAACTAACAATATAGGTAATGTTTACTTATTTATGGGTAACCAATTTAAAGTAAATTTCACGCAAATATAGGTAAATCTAAAACCTTATATTGAAATTAGACGCAAATATGGATATGGATATGGATTTCTCTGTGTTCAATTATACTACTACTATAGCAATTGGACTAACTGCTGATTGTTTGTTCCATAACAAGTAATACAAATATTGCTGAGAAGTGATTAAAAAGAAATGACTAACAGTTGATCAAAGCAATTATTGATCGAATGGTTGAACCCATTAGGTTAAAAAACAAGAACGGCATTACTTTTTCAGCTGTTGTGATTCCTCCCACTCCCTCTCATCGTAGTGTATTCTCTGTACAATTCCAAGGTCACAACTCTGCCACAACCTTCTCTCCGCTCAATTTTCGGAACGAATCCGGATCCAAATGTTTTTTTCAGTTCTTCCATCCTCTACTACGCAATTCCAACTTTCGTAATAGACCTCAATCTGTTGAATCGCAAGATGGAATGATAACCAACCTACTCGATCCAATGAAGCTTACGAACTGCCAATGTCTATTTTTTCATCCAAATATGGGTAATATGCATTAACTCATATTTAGGTAATATCACTTAACTCAAATTGTAAGTGAAGTTAACCCACTATTGTGAGTACAATTTACCCATATTATGAGTATTGCATCAGTTACCCATATATGGGTGAAACAATTACCTTTTTATGGGTAATTGAGTCTTAGCGTGTACAGTCGGTGACGGGGTGCTAGTTCTCAACAAAAACTGTGAGGTGGTCAGGAAACTTAATGGTGATGGCTTCGATATATTAGCGAACAATATCGTTAAACATCTAATTGTCTATATTAATTTTTTTCAGATTTTCTTCGGCCACACGGATGTGTTTATCGTTTGATTATAAATTGGGCCACGCTTGTGCTGACATTCAGTGCCTCGAAACCTGCTGCTGCTTATCACAAGGGCATTCGACTCCTCAACAGCACCGTAAGTTTCAAAAATAGGGCGTTATAAAACGATAAAACTAACTCAAATATTCTAGTGGTGTTCAAGCAGGTGAGCAAGACTGGACAATCCTTTGTTTGATATGGATCACTGATATGTACCTTGTGCCGAATCGTGCGCAGCAGCGACTTCCTCGGCTGTATGATTCAGGCTGCTCGAGGCATGCGGTTAGATCCGGCAATTTGAGATCGTCACTATCCCAGGTAACCCTGGAACGTAAATCCGAACGCTGGACAATATTGTGAACAGAGATCCCCAGTTAATAATGTGCGTTGTCTCCAACAACAAGGCAGATCTGAAAACTGCCATTAAAAAGAAGTTAAGCCTCGATCGTGCCGTTTCAACGCAGGCCATGGTTCGGAGGACGATCACTACCAAGGATGGCAATGTGCGGACGCTCATATACGTCGCAACAAAGGTCGTCATCTAGATAAACTACAAACTGGGTGGTATTCCGAGGAAGATCAAGATTACCCTCAATGGCCTGTTCCACCGTTATCCAACATTCATACGGCGAAGAAATCAGCAATTATTTGCGACTTAACAACATCAAAGCGCTCAACGAAAATCGTAGAGAGTAAGAGAACTGCCGAAACGAATAATCTTCTACCGCGATTACGTGTTCGAACACGCAGTCAAATCGATTGTGGAAAAACTGAACGAAGTGTATCGATCGGTTGGATCCGATTAGGACGCTATGTTCATCTTCGTCGTGGTCAACAAACGCATTAACAGTCGCTTCTTCGTTTGCAGGCATAATTCTAAACCCGGAAATATAGTGGAGAACGTTGTCACTCTCCTAGAACGGTAAATTTAGGCACGTCACTACTTATGTGTTTAATTTCACTCCTTATGTTGTCTAAAAAAAGTTATTCCCTCTTTTAGAACGGATTTCTATATCGTCTCGCAATCGATTCGCCAGGAAACTGTTTCACCCACTACGTATAACATCATCAACGAGACGTCCGGTCAGAAGATTGATCACTTGAAGGTGTTGACCTACAAGCAGTGCAATCGTTCTGTCCGGTTTATATTATTTCCTCTGTGCGCCGACTCGTGAGTTTGTTCAATCACGGGTTCCTAAGGGGTTCTTAAATCAATCATGAGTTTTTGTGAAATAAAAACTTTCAATGATCGCATCTGCTATAATCATTTTCGTCAACTATTTGGATACTTCATTAAATTTTCAAAGCACATGATGCAATTTGTTTGCCATAAGTCTATGTATTCTTTGAATCGCCAAACACAAATTTTGTGATTGTTCTTCTAAATATTCTTGAAATAACTTGTTCATATTGGTCTGGTTCATCTGAACCAATTTTAAGGAGGATTTAATAACTGGCAATCCGGTATATTTTATGAATTTGGAATCATCTGTATCGGCTGAGTATGCACTCATATCATTAGAAGAAATACTTTCATTCATATTAATTTCCTTACGAACTTGAGATAGACTATCGGCAACGGCGTTTTGTTTTCCGAGCCGGTATTTAATCTCGTAGTCGAACTCGCTCAGTGAAAGACGCCAATGAACTAGCCTATTATTGGTGTCCTTCAAATTTAATCCATATATTTGAGATTTGTGGTCTGTATACAATATGAATTTTTGTCCATAAGGATACGGTCGAAAATACTTGCAAGCCCATAGGACTGCTAACAAATTCTTTTTCGATTGCAGAGTACTTTTCCTCTGACTTATTCAATGTTCTAGAAGCAAAAGCTATTGGGTTAGATTTATTAGAGGTTTTGCTATCTTAGCAAAATCTCAAATAAATTTCCGATAGTAACCTCGGAGTTGATGGTGCATTTTTAACCAATTTTGCCGAAGGGCATTTGCAAAAAAAAAACTCATCGTGTTCGTTTTCAACACTGAATACTGTTTTTGGGATGTCTGCCTTCTCTATTTGACTTGGTGGAAGCCAGAAGCAAGATCTAAATACAAGGACCGAGCTTATCGAGTATGTCTGTAATGTTTGATATCGGAGTACGATCATCGATCGTTTTTTCATTTAATTGTCTGTAGCCTATTACGAGTGCATTGTGGTAAAAATTGAGCTATGGAATCCGTCACATCCGACCAATTAAAAAAATTGGATGGATTGACGAGGAATGCTTTTTAGAGAAAGCATAAGGCCAGCTTTGGAGCAAAATTACAAGACGCAATGCTCACTGAGGAGCCAGGGCGTGCCGGAAGGATTCAACATCAATGTGAAGGTCGCAGAAATATTGGAGAAGATTGAAGCCGGTAGCAAGCATGCAGAAACGAAGGACATGGTTGACTTTATGACCGTTCTACATGCGTTCAGTGTGGAATGAATTCACTTCAGTTAAAGTAGGTATTGTTTGATTGTATTTTTCAAAAGAAATATTTCATTATGAACATCTCACAGACGATGCATCTTCAATCCAGTATATAATTGTTCACTGAATACCTTGTTGCTAATCTGCGTTACGTCGGAAACGATAAGGTTATATCCAAAAGGGTGCGTTGATGCACTTGGTGCCACCTATGATTGTTCCTTCCGGAACGTAATTATCTGATTTAGTTTAGTATGCTCTTTTGCTTGACGCTTAGCAAGCTCTCCTGGAGTAGCAGCACCCATTCCGGATTCAATCACCTGCGATAAATATGCACCATTAAATAATTTTCTTTCATTTCATACTTAAAATCTTGATCATACCTGAGAAGTATTGGTCGTAATCGAAGAAGATTGAAACGAAATTAACGCCAGATAATACCAACTAAGTTTGTAAATAAAATCAGCTGACATATACGTTTTCGAATATAGGTTGGTACCAGTTCCAACATGCGATACTCGAAGTTATTGTCGACACAATCCTCAAGCTGATACCTGTTATACTTATGACAGAAATACAACGCTGACCGTTGTACGAACTGTCAAATACTTTAATCCAGTACCAAAAAACACGTACTAGACTAAAGGAGTACAACGCTATACGTTGTATGTCTGTCCCAGGCATTACAAAAAGAGCCAAACACACCGACGTTTGACACACAACAAGTCGACCCAATCTTCACACCCGGACCAGGTTAGAACTGAATTAAAACCGAAAACGGTAATAATAACTTACATGCACACTAAAACACGCCTACGCAATGTCTAAAATAATCTAGTATACACGGCACTTTGACAGTACTAGAAACCGGTTCTCTAGTACGATAGTGATCCATAATTTTTTAAATGTTTCTACGGCACAACTACGTCCTTCCCATTGGGTCCATGGTAACCCAACAAACATCGGTGTTGAATTAGAGCTTGTTCAAGCAAATTTGGAGGACCTATTCAGCTGTTTCTTCTAGAATAGCTGAATAGCTTCTCCAAATTTGTTTGAACAAGCTCTAATTCAACACCGATGTTTGTTGGGAATATCATAGACTAACTCTAAGACCAGTAGGTCCCGAACAAATACGATTTTTTTCTTGGCTCAGTCAGTACTAGCACATCGGTCCCAAGCTCGGTCCCAAGCTTAATAATATGTCCCTAATAATGAGCTCACACGAACACACTCTCAAATATTCTGTCAAAATAACACAGCAAATCAAAACAAAGGCGCAAATATGTAAAGTTAGGTGCTGGCTTCAAGGTGTACTTCGGACCAAGGGGTTCTACAACAGTGAACCAATTTCAAATCGCTAGTTGCATATTGATTGTTGGTAATACCCCATCAAGACAAAAAGCTACATTACGTGATATTGAGTATCTTGAACTCAAATGTCCAGCATATTATTTTCAGTAAAAACTAGATGCATGAATGTTGATATAAAGTAAAGCTATATCAAGTAATATAGTTGTATTGTTGACGGAATATAACAGTGCATTGCCCTAATTGGTAGATAAAAAGAAGCATATTCACTGTCAATTTCAAATAATACTCTTAGTCTTACGTCTTAGATTTTAAAGTTAGGGCAATACATTGTGCGACCAATTTAAGATCAATAATAATCATTAATAATGCTTGATGATAGTAAAACTCAACAACATCGTACGTGATATTTTGATCGAACATTTTAATTTATTTTCGAAATCTCAAGTTTAAGTGATAAATTTAATTAACATCGCCAAAAATAAGTCGAGCCAAAAATTTTGATTCGATATAAAATAATTATATATAAGATTTCTTTCTGATGCGAAAGATTATGTTTATAAGTATCCTTATATTGAGGTTAAAGTTATGTTTATTCTAGTTACGTTGTTCGTTTTACTTTATTTTTGTTATGACTGTATTTTACTCTCTTCCAGCCTAGCAATCCATTTGGCCTTTCGACCTAATAATACGCGGCCTATTGGCGTTCGATCTAATGGCATTTAGCCTAATGACCCACCACTAAATTAACCGCAAAAGTGATTGAAAATTAACTCAGTTACTATATCAATAGAAATTCATCAAAAAAATCATCTTTTTGAGCCACCATCCTTTCTAAGACCTTGTCTTGCATGCAGCTCCACTGACCAGCAAAATCAGTTTGAATTATCGGTCTGAGTTCACAGTTCTGTGTATGCTCTGGGAAGTTCCAAACACGAAAAAGTCGACCCGTAAACAGAAACACTAACACGAAACCCGCGTAAACATAAGAGTCTCCTTCCAACAAAACGATCCAACAAGTCGAATAACCCAATTCGCAATACTGAAAAAAGTTTGCATTAGGCCAAATGTCATCAATGGTCAAATTTCAGTTTATTGCTTGCTCTCAACTTACACACTAAGATCAGTTTACTTAAATATGAGTAAACTTTACCCATAATCGCGAAAAAGTGCACATACTCATTTTATGGGTAAAGTCGCTTTACCCATATTTGAGTACACATGGTTAACTAACAATATAGGTAATGTTTACTTATTTATGGGTAACCAATTTAAAGTAAATTTCACGCAAATATAGGTAAATCTAAAACCTTATATTGAAATTAGACGCAAATATGGATATGGATATGGATTTCTCTGTGTTCAATTATACTACTACTATAGCAATTGGACTAACTGCTGATTGTTTGTTCCATAACAAGTAATACAAATATTGCTGAGAAGTGATTAAAAAGAAATGACTAACAGTTGATCAAAGCAATTATTGATCGAATGGTTGAACCCATTAGGTTAAAAAACAAGAACGGCATTACTTTTTCAGCTGTTGTGATTCCTCCCACTCCCTCTCATCGTAGTGTATTCTCTGTACAATTCCAAGGTCACAACTCTGCCACAACCTTCTCTCCGCTCAATTTTCGGAACGAATCCGGATCCAAATGTTTTTTTCAGTTCTTCCATCCTCTACTACGCAATTCCAACTTTCGTAATAGACCTCAATCTGTTGAATCGCAAGATGGAATGCCAACCCCCCCCCCCACTAAAAACAACACCACCACCCCCAATTTTTTTTTCCACCCAAAAATAGAAATAAACAACAAACCCAAATATAGAAAAAAAACAAAACCCAAAAAAGAAAATAAAAGAAACCACCCAATGTAAAAAAAAATTACCCAAATAAAAAAAATTGCCCCACGCACCCCAAAAAGGGGGGAAACAATTACCTTTTTATGGGTAATTGAGTCTTAGCGTGTAGGGCACCTCCAATCCTGATGGATATTCTGATCTATTTTTCGAGGAAATGAATTAGATTCAAAAATTTAGATCGGCAAATTTTGGATCAAAAAAGGGAATTTCCCACCGCTGATCTAAATCACATAGATGTATTTAAAGAAATGTAGATGGCAACTCGATCCGGTCATACGCCATCTTATATTTCTGCGTTTTGTTAGCTTAGCTCCGATCTCGTCCTGTGCCTCAAATTTGATACAAAACAATGGTGAATAAAAGAACTATCTGGTAACGATCCCATTGCTAACTTTGCAGAATGTAAGTATCTCTCAATATCCCACGAGGTTCCCCCTAAACTTATTTCCATTCATTTCAAAGCATTTGCATTCAAATCTATCGAGCAGGGCATCAAAACGGACCGAACCGATAATAACCTAGCCAGCTGCTTGGTCCAGAACGATCTGGCTTTCTACATTTTCGATTACTGTTACAGTAGCTGTCTTTTGCTTCTAATGGACTTCTATACAGACATCCGATCGATCTGCGCTGGAGCAATCGATTCCAACTTCTGTACAAGAACATCTTCAACCTGTACATCGAATCACCCTACCTGGCCTACCTAAAGTTCGTTCGTGTGGTGCTGTTGGCCGGAAACCATCCTAGAAAAACCGGAAGCTAGTCTCCTATCAGCCGAAATGTTCACTTGCATTCTATGCGAAACTCTTTTGGGTTCGATCTTCGTGCAATCAACAGCACCACTATCCGATGAAACGCAATCTGGATATTCTAAAACAAGCCTGCCAAGTGGACAGCTTCATCTTGGACTTTGTTCAGAATGCCTACTGTGTCGAAACAGCTAACGAAGAGGAAAACGAGCTCAAAAAAGGACACGGCGATTCTGAAAAGAATGAAAGCTACAGAGAAGCAGCTAACGATGTTGAACTAGCAATTGCAGGTGTACTGGAAGGGAATCTTTCTGCGGATATGGCAGACGCGGATCACAGTGAGCCGTTAATCCCACCGCTTGGTCATTCATTTTTTACATAAACATGAAGTATATTTCTGTAGGATCAGATAGCGTCTTTCACAGTATTCGTATTTATATAACATTATGAGTGGCTTGAGTTTATACATATTTAAAATTATCCGAAAGCTAAACGTTTAAATGTTAATTGTGCTTATTGCACGCGCCGTATGGATCGGGATGACTTGAAGAATAGAGTGTTGTGATGACGAATATGAGCTAGATATGATGGTTTACGATAATATCAGTCAGCACAGATGACATACGCGCTGGTGGACGAGTTGGACGATTTATAATGATTTCCATTTAGTGGTTTCCATTTTTGTCAAGAACTTTGAAATTATTAAGGATCTTGCAAAAACAAGTTTATTATGCAAGATCCAATAATAGCAACTGCAAATTATTTTACATGTTTGAACTGTTTCTCGCGGTAACTGCAACAATCATGTTTTTTCGCTGCATAATTACGGCTGATGTATTCAGATTACGATATTTTTCGATACAGTTAGATAAAGGACGATTGAGTCGTGCAACGAAAAAATATGAACAAAATCATATGCCCCATATTTTTAAGCAAGAACTATTGGATCGTTGCAGACAGGCATCTCGTTAACAGGTAAGTCTCATTGTATGAAATATTATAATCCGTGATTTTATATTACACAACGAAGCCTTATTGGCTTTTTGCGTCCAAAGATATTAACGTAGTGATGGGTGTTCGGGTTGAGATAGTTTCAGCTTGGTTCATAAACAAAACTAGGATTGTAAAACAACAAAAGAAACAAACAAACCACAACAACACCCCCCCGACATAAATAAAAAAAAAAGAAAACAGGAGGAAACCGCGGTTTAAAAAAATAGGAAAAAAATGGCAACAGAATTCCACCAGCGTGTATTGAAAACCCACCCAAACGGGCCCGGAAGCAGAAAAAGTGAACATTACTTTGGACTCCCATGATTAGGAACTACGGTACTGAAACTTCCAAGGAACAGTAGCAGTCCACAAGTACTAGTCGTTCACTTGGGTTGAATTACAGTGAGCAATACGCAGGAACCGCAGGACAGTTCTTCGAAGGAATGTAACATAATTTGGAAAACTAAACGGTGTTCAATAAGTTCGGATACACTTTCAAAATTTGTTAAAAAAATGAAAACATTTTTTTTTATTTTTTGGATTTATGTTATTGAAAGCTATGTTTACAAGGAACGTTTACAACATTTCTCTTGGAATGACCCCCCTTTGTACTCCTTAACGAGCTTCAAACGTTTCTCGAACGCGTCGCAGGCGGCACGCACGGACTGCATGGGCATTTCGTCCCAGATTTTGAGAATTACCGTCTTGAAATGATCCAAAGTGCTGACCTTGTATTCGTTCAGCTTCGCCATCATATAGGACCAAACAAAAAAGTCGAGAGGATTCAAGTCCGGGGAGCTGGGAGGCCACAAAGTTTTGTCCAGAAAGTCGGTTAAATTGTCCCGACACCAGGCTTGAACCACATTTGCCGTATGGGCTGGTGCACCGTCCTGCTGGAACACGTAGTGCTCATCGCCGTAGAGGCTTCGGAGACTGGGGGCAACAACCTTTTCCAAAACCTCAGTTTTGTAGTACGCCGCGTTGATTTTGACGTTTTTTTCAATAAACACCAAGGGTAGCTTACCACGTTTGCATACTGCCCCCAAACCATCACCGACGCGGCACTTTGGAACCGAGGGATGTTTATATTGGATTCAGGAATGCTGTCCCTCGATGGCGCCCACACCCGGTCATTTTGCACATTGTGCGGCTGCTGCAGCACGAACAGTTTCTCGTCCGAAAAAACAAACTCCTGACCAGCGTGCCGAGAGAGGATCCTCTTAGCTCGATCCAACCGCTTTTTGCTGGTAGCCTCCGAAACGCCATGGACCTTACGTTTTTTGTAAGGCCTGAAACCAAGGTCCTTGGTGAGTATGGTGTGAGCGGTTCCAATGGAAACGTTGAGATCTGCAGCCGTTTTCCGGATTGAGCGGTTCTTTTTGCGCTGAATTCGCTCCCTCACGATCTTGATGACCCGTGGCGTCCTCGCTGAACGCGGCCGACCGGATCTCGCACGGTCATTGGTCGAGGACGTCTCCCGGTATCGCCTGATGGTCGTGTAGACAAAGTTCCGCTTGACCCCATGCGATTTCAGCAGCCGGAATATATCGCCGGGTCGCTCACCGTTCAAAAAACGCTTAATTACGAAGTCCCGATACTCTTTCATCGCGCGTAACAAACAAACAACAACTAACAGAATGTCAACACCGCGCACATTCGGTAGCGTATGAATGAAGCTAAAGCTGACACCAATACCAATGCAGAATATGTACATGGCGCATACCTACGCAATGATGAAAACTTGTATTCGAACTTATTGAACACCGTGTACTATTATCAACGAATAGAATGAATTGTATTGTCCTGATTATTGACCCTTTAGTAATAAATGACTGTTTTCTATTCAATTGACCATTATACCAAAGGATTTTTTGGGAAAAATACCGTATGACTAATAACCTTATGCTAAGCGACGTACTTAATGGATTTTTGCCAATTATGGTAGTTTTGGAATAAATTTCTTTCAAATGATCGATATGATAGTTTCCAAGCTTAGTTTTAATACATACATAGAATTTTCCTCTTCGAAAAATAGCACATTTCGTAAAATGGTACTTTCTGATTGAAAATATTCCAAGATATGATTAATTCCGAGAAGGAACATACCAGCGAATCTTCCAAAAACTCGTTTTCCGGTGACTGATTTTCAGGGTATTGTCGGAGATCAATATGACATGGCATTCTGAACCTCGAATCGTAATCGTGAATCGCAACGGCAGTGATGAGGGAACACTCCGGTGTTGATTATTATGCTTTTCACAGAGAAAAGGAAAACCATCGCTTGATCGTATCCTACTTTAGGTTTGTGGCTTGAAGCAATGACCATATATCACCATCCTATTTAGTTCAAGAATATGTTGAGAGTTTGTGTCTGTGATGCAAGAAAGCGTATTCAGCGCGAACCATTTCGCATGAAACAATAACCAAATGGTAGGCATCGAGGTCGCAACATTCGTCGCAAGTAACCGTCTTTGGTGAGAAAATTAATCACCTCTTGGGAATTGTCCAATGATCCGATGAACGGTCGGAGTAACAAAGACAGCCTGATGCTCTCCAAATCAGTAGCAATCAACTGATCAACGGCTTGCTTCATTTCCTCAAGGCCAAAGCTCTCACTACGCGGTCCATAAATCAAACCCTGAAAATAATGCTCCATCAGAACGTACTAAGGCAAAATCTAAAAAACCTATCTCCACAGAAAATACACCACCGAGTCTCACCTTTGAACCATCGACAAATTCCATCGATGAGGAATCAAAAAGCAGAAAACTATCCTTGAGCAACTTAAATGTTTTCCCGGACTAATGAAAAGGACAGGATGGCTTTGACAGAAAAACACGATTCTTTTTTTCTATGTACTATCATAGACTAACTCTAAGACCAGTAGGTCCCAAACAAATACGATTTTTTTCTTGGCTCAGACAGTACTAGCACATCGGTCCCAAGCTCGGTCCCAAGCTTAATAATACGCCCCTTAAAATGGACTCACACGAACACATTCTCAAATATTCTGTCAAAATAACACAGCAAATCAAAACAAAGGCGCAAATATGTATAGTTAGGTGCTGGCTTCAAGGTGTACTTCGGACCAAGAGGTTCTACAATAGTGAACCAATTTCAAATCGTTAGTTGCATATTGATTGTTGGTACTATTGTTGCCAGCACTACTACAGAAAATAGATCAATGCAAAAAGTGATCCAAAACATGCACTATTTGGATCAGTTTTCTTGGCAGATGCAAAAATTTAAATCAGATTGTGGTATAAAAGCCAATATAGAACGACGCGGTGCAAGAATTTAGATCACCGCAGATCTAAATATTTAGATCTATACCAGTTTCCCATCAGGATTGGAGGTGCCCTTAGTGTTACAAATCCACTTCCAAAGTTATTAATTGACCTTTCGATGCCAGGTACCATTTACGCATTAGTATGGTTGTGTGGCAAGTATAATCATACCCTATGCCCAGGGAATCGAGAAATTTTCCTTGACGAAAAATTCCTAGAGTAGAACGGGAATGGAACCCAGCCACCTCCAGCATGGTGTTTCTTTGTAGCGGCCTGTGAAACCGTAACAACTAAATCCAACAACAAGATTGTACAATTGGTCAAAAATACGAGCTAACCAACAAGAGGATGCCCTAATCAAGCGAGAAACCCGCTTAATTTACAAATTATTAATGACAGAAAGTGGGCATTCCAACTCATTTATACCGTTTTAGTTACATTTCATGGATGGCAATTTGAGTTATCGAAGACCCTGGTCAGATGATTTTGGAAAAAAATGGAAGAGTTAATCAGAATATAATCAAATGCTGCTTATAAGCACACGCCAGGAAATCGTTGAGGTTCAGAAGTAAATACAAATGTTATGCTGAAATTCTGAAAAAATAAACGAATTGACCCTTTCATGCTTGTCATGCTTCTCTATGCCCCCAAGATAAATGGTTTTGGAATGCAAAAATGACCCCAAAGTGTGCTGCAACTATAAATTAAAGAAAATGGAAAATATACAATGTGATTTAGTGGTACACCATTTTCAGCCACAACAACCCCCTCCCTTCACTATAGCCAAATTGACAACATTGTCCAAGCTACGTCAACCAGCGTCACCAGCAGACTGGTCAGCTGATCATATGACTCGTAGATAGGAACTTGTGTTGACAGGAGGTCGGTCGCACCCTCCCTCCGGTTGTCAACTCACCATTTGAAGTTCATTTAAATTTACAGTCATACGTATACGTTAAAATATTCAGCTACACAGAGTTCCAGATCTGCTCTAGAAAGTGTGTTCGAAATTCAAGCTCTTGAAAGCGATAAGAATGAATAATCAATCAAATTTATCAGGAATGCTGTATATAAGGCAAAAAAAAAATTGTAGATCATTAAGGTTTGGTGTTCAGATATATTGTAATTACTCAGTAATTTTGTCAAAGGGATATTCAAAACATTACCACAGGATTTGCGTCTCAAGCTATTAAGTAGCTTTGTGGAAATTCAAATTTTTTAAGTCGAGATGCACACCGATGAGACGGAAGTTTGACATCACATATCATTTTAAAACATCGAGTCAAAGTCTTACCAACAATCAATGTGCAACTAGCGATTGGAAATTGGTTCACTGTTGTAGAACCCCTAGGTCCGAAGTATACCTTGCAGTCTGCACCCCTCAATAATTCTTGCGCTTTTCGGTACCTTCCGGTACTAGTATCTTGGTTGTTGTTTTGATTCACTATGTTATTTTGACACAACATTTGAGAATGTGTTGGTGTGAGCTACGTTGTTAGGGGCGAATCATTAAGCTTGGGACCGAGCTTGGGACCGATGTGCTAGTACTGACTGAGCCAAGAAAAATATCGTATTTGTTCGGGACCTACTGGTCTTAGAGTTAGTCTATGGTCTTACGGCGTGAGGAATATGCCGACAAGATGTTTTGGAGTACATACAGATGTTACTTCAGTGGGCGTCCGGCCTAAAGCTTCATGATCTGACTAGGTGGATTTCAGCGTTGCCAGAGCATATGTTTTTGTTTTATTTAATTGAATTACAAAAGTATTTTATTTACGGTAGTAATAATACTAATTTTGTCATAATAACAATCCTGAGGTATGTTTTAAAGCTTTCAGGTCTGATACATTCGGTTGCTCCGGTATTAAATACTTTCAGAACTAAATTTTTATAGACACATTCTCCAAGACACATGTTTTAAGATATGTAAAAAATATTAGCAGACAACTTCCAAACATTAAATTTGAATGTGGGTTGTCGTATTCTATATGTATTCGGAGTTCGAAGTAACGCCCTAGTACATATAAATACAACATATTTAAACTTCACATTAAAAACAAACGTATTGATGATGTTAAATTTAACATCAGAACACGTCTTATAACACTAGAATCTAAAAAACTATAGTCATTTGCTTGAATTGATTAATTGTCCCTGAATTATAAAGAAAGATCTACAGGTTACTTTCAAAGAAACTAACACAGGGCAATATTTCCAGTGAAAATTATCAATCTACTCTGAGAAAAATTTCATCGTTGTACCGACAATTAAATCATGGTCAGGATGACTTTCGCATATAATGGTTTCAATAACCATGAAAATGGTCGAATTCACCACGTTCTTGGATTTTTGACTATGAGGAAAAAGGAACAATCCCACCCTAAAAAAAAAAAAACATCCACCAATTTTTATTGAAAGTTTGATCTAGAACATAACCCGGTCCAAACCAAAAAACCCCAATAGACCCCCCTACCCCCCACCACCGAAAAAAAAAACTACCAATTTCTCCCCTCTCCCCGCCTTCCTCAAACATATTTCTTCCGGGTTATGAACAAATGATCGCCCCCAATTAGAGTAGTTTGACGATTGCGTGTATGTGAGCTGCAAGCCACAGTTGATGAGTTTAGTTTTTTTTTGACAAGCTCGCTCGTGTCTACGCCAAGGTGAATTTAATATCTCAGGTGGTCTATTTTCTTCAGTTGGTTGGGAAGACGAGTGGAGTAGCGGGGTATCAAATGAGATTTAGCAGTGGAGCAAAAGAGTAAGGAATACTCAATAGTGTTTTACGCACATAATGACAGTTGTTGATTGCATTTTTGCCTAGGAGTGAAGAGTTACTTATTAATGTAAACGGTATGGGCTAAACGTTTTGTTTACACACATTAGCACGTGCACTTTCCCCCCGAAATATTGGTAAACAAACCTTGTAGCCTGACGCTTTATATCGCATGGCATAGAACACAGGCCTGGCAGTGGGAAACTAATCATCTCCTTTACTCGTTTGGTTCAAAATAGAACTGCGAGTTTGACATCACAGACACTGTTGCATAGGTGTAAAGGAGATAACTTCAGTATGCCAGACCAGTATTTTACTTGATATGGATTGTATTAGTATGCGTTTAAACATGGCTGCAATTCTCATATACAGTATTGAGACCACCTGAGATATTAAATTCACCTTGGTCCCCTTTTCGCCCCCCCCCCGCAATCTTTTTTTTTTTTTTCTGCCTTCCCCCACCCACCCCCCAAGAATTTCCCAAACCCGTTCCCCCCCCACCCCGGTTCATTTATCCCCCCTAACCCGGAAAAAGACACTTTCCCCCAAAAAGTCCCTCCCAAACCCCCCCTATGGCCCAATCCCCCAACACCTAACTTGGCATCATTTTTATTTTGAAAAGATTTCAAAAAGAAAATAAACTAAAAACAATAAGCTAAGGGCTTACTAGGTTCGATATCTAAATTTACGTATAATGTGACTGGGTTCGACTTTTCAGATTGTAAATAATGTTTTGGCCGCTCTGAGTGAACCGTGAGAACGGACATAATGTTCCAGTTGAGACGTAATGGATTTGTAAGAGGAAAACTAGCATCGCGCAGTGTTTGAGTAGTCTAGTACGTTGTGGCAAGATAGTAGTATTGGTTAAGTCTGCGAGTTGTCTGGCTTGAGATAAATAGTATACGCGTTTTAAAACTTCTCGGGAGCGCAGATTTTTATCAATCAGATTTATTTTTTTGTTCGTGGTCGCCATCTCGATGCTGATGGTAGTATGAGCGAAGTGAAGAAGAGAGCACAAAGCAAACGGGAGGAAAAGCTCTTGATCGGTAGTAGACGAACAGCGACGGTGGCGAACGGACGGGCAAACGGACGAAAGTGTGTGTAAAAGTGCGACAAGAAGAAGTTAGGAAAAAATCGAACTGAAGCAAGGTGCGTTTCGCGTTTTTCGAGTCTCAGGTCGCGGCGACTCACGCCGTTCGAGAAATTATTCTCATCCACCACGGTCGGTCTGTGTAGGTGAGTCGTTGAATGTCGATGTGCGCGTAATATTTCCGGGAGGAGCAATCAGCAGCAGACGAGGTACGGTTCAATCTCGCGTATGTAGTGCTTCAAAAAAGTTCCGACGTAATTATCGACGGTAAAACCGGAATTCAGTTTGTGCTAGGTATCTAAACGGGTTGTGAAAAAGTATGGATTCACATTCGGATCCCAAGGAACGAGGACGACTACGATCCTACGGCAGTGACGACAGCAGGTGCACCACCAAAATGGACTCTACCTTCGTCTTTGTAGCGGAAAGCGAGCGCTGCTGCTAGCCAGCAAGCACCCATCATCATCAGCAGCAGCAGCAGCAGCAGTTTCTTTCTCCAAAGGGGAAATCCAAGCGAAATTTTTATCGAGAAAATAATAGTGGACCAGTTAGGAAGAATCGAGCGGATTATCTGGAGGAGGATTCCAGTCGAAAAGTGGTAATTTTGTGCTTGTGTTTTGCTATGTCATCCTCGGAAAGCTGTATCAGGGATATTCGATTTTTCGCTGTCAAGTTGCTGGGTTGGGAAAGAGTTCCGTCGCAGGGCGACAACGACCGACGTCTTCATGGCGGCCATGTTTTTTTTCACTCGATTGTGGTGGATTCTCGGTCGGGTCTGGAATGGGCTTTTCGTGTGGTTGTCTGAGCTTGGGAGTGGGTATGTTTTGAGCAACGGTGCAAGGGGATTGGGGTTGGGTGGTGTCAAGCAGTGTTGCCAAGTTGAATTCTATGTTTTGGATTGTACAATGATCGATGATCTAACAAAGTTTTAAATGTAATTTCTCTTTGGAATTTACAAACCAATGATTATAAGGATTTACCATTGACAAAGTTTATCACTGCATTTGTTATTGACTATTGAGAAGAAAATTCGTTAAATGCAGTTTGATGCGAAGTTCGTTTCACCAGTATTCAATTAATTGACAAATCGAACATTTTCTCAAAAGGGAAAAGATGGTTGATTTTATTATTTTATCGAATATCGATTAATGGTGCCATAGTAACGATGAGTTACAAAAAAAAAATGCTTTGATCGGATTCCCAATTATAAAATAAATCTGTAGACATTTAGAATCATCCGTAGCTTTGGCTACCCTGTTATGGATGCGGGAAATGAGAAAGAGAGAAAGAGCAGCGCGTGGGAGAGGCATGAATAGAGCAAAAGCAGCCGAAGAAAGTGGGAAACGAGAGGGTATGATGACAGCGAGTTCTGTGATGCAGTAGTGTGTGTGAATGAGTGACTGACTGGTCAGAACTGTGCACTGCAGTAAAAGTGAAGGCTGATTTTGGCGTTTATCAGTCATGGTTTTGGTTTTATTTATAACGTAGGACTACTTTTCTTTTGTCTATACCGATTGCCATTTGAATTTCATTTGATTTTAAAAAACGAGAGCGTTTCGCAAAAGTGAAAGGTTTTTGAACGCTAATAACTCTTGTTTGACTGAACAGAAGGACATACACCATATGATCAGGGAAACTAATATGGTTCTCCCTTTCGGGGTCCACAAAACGGGTGACAAATGGTTCAAATCTTCTGCTTTTTATTTCATTAGGTTTCATTCCATGTTCAAAATCCCCTTCCCAGCTGCAAATTTATTTTGCTTTGTTGCCGTTGTCTGATTTTATAACTGAAGTCCGTTCTCTCTTATGAAATTTGCTTCGTACTGATTTTTTCTATCTCCTCCGTTTGCTCGCGATTGTGCGACTGGCTCGCAAATTATCGCCTGCGCTTGCTCATCTACAAGCCAGAAGAAAGTGCTGCATAGGTTTGCAAGTTTCCCCGCTCGACCTATTGCCGTGGCAATGGGTCGTAAAAATCGATAATCCGCGCGGGTGGCATCCGCTTCCGAAGCCATACCGGAGCCGGGCACCTTCCAGCGGAAAGTGGTGTTTGTGACAACTAGATTACTAGAATCATTCCAACTATCTTGCCTCCGCCATTAACAGCGACGAGGAGTTTAATAAACTGTTATGCTGTATTGAATACTGCACATGATGGTGTCCTGCTGGCCAAATAAGCTGAAAATATAAATTAATTTCTAATGCGTATCATAACCACCGTCATTTGTAGGACGACCAATTAAATTTTACAGTAAAAGGGTTTGTGTTTAAGTGAAATGTTCGTGATTAATCCTAAACAACCATTGCATATTATTTCAAAATAGTACATTTTGGATTGTTTGAAGCATAAAGTCGAGAGTGGTAAATTCGACAGAGATTTTTCACTAAGCCCGAACTGACAACCGTAAGCAATGGCTCAGTATGTAGAAAATTTCATAAGAAGGGACACACCAACCTACGTCCTACGTTAACCTTGCGGTTATATTCTTGATATAACCCACCTCTATTTTTTTTTTTCATAGTAAAATTCCCGGTTATTATACATGAACCGATAGAATCTTTTTGACCCCATGAAATATAAATAAAAAAAACCTCTTCAACAACGCCGATGGGAATACTGTTTTTAATGCTATCTATATGAAATTGAGTTACTTCGGCGTAGTATAAATACGCACATTCTTATTATTCTTCAGAATTATTGCACGAATCCTGCGTTGTGTGTGATTTGACACTCGATTAGATTAGCACAAGGAGACACCTCACTCGATTCGACAAAGATTTTTCATATGGACTTATCTGAAAAGCGGAAACAATGACTTCTTCCGTAAATTTCTCGTGATTCAAAGTCTTTGATATTGTCATGTTATAGTTCAGTAATAAATATTGGTTAATGTCTCAGAACTTCCATTATTATTTAGTGGAACTATACGCTACGAAATTAGTCAGAATGGATCGGATCGTACCGGCAACCCCTGAATATGGGTGAACGTAATAAATAGGTCAAATTTTATAATATTAGAATCAGAACATTTGGGTTTACTCGGTTTTCTAAGGAATTACTCAAATATACCTCATCCACCAGGTTCAGGTTATTTTTTGAATTTAGCTCCATTTTATCAAGCCTCCAGAACTGACATGTGCACCAAGGTAACCAATAAGCATTAGCATATGCAGTAAATCAACCCTAAATCTGCATTTCGGATGCTTCAAGCATTATATTACCATTATATCAGCATCTTGAATGCTATCTGTTGTAAAGTTGGATTTCAAATGCGATTTAAATGTTTGTAGCCTGTAATAAGCATTTAGAATGCAAAATAGCATTATCGTAGCATTGCAGTAAAGCAGCGGTATATTGGGCCAAAAGCGGCATTTATGTTGCATTTAAACTGACTTCATTGCTTGATAGGCAGCCGTAAAGACGCTTTGGAACTGCTTATTGGTTACATGGGCAGTTCTACCTTTCATCCTTGGACACAATCTGGTCACAATTCATCCGACAACCACATTTTGAAATGATCAATTTGTGAGCCAGCCGCCGGTTAAGAACCTCTTTGTTTTCTGTTTCTTGGCTCGTTTCCGCTTCCTTTTGTTTTCTTGGCTCGTTTCCGCTTCCTGGTTTCAAAATAAATTCCGTCGGAGTCCAGCACTTCCTCTTAAGAATTGGAACACTCCTCTGCATTCTCCGTTACATCCACTGGGCTTTCGTCCAGTTTCTGAATTGCTTCTGCTCCATATTTTTCCAGGAAGAACGATTTCATGTGAAAAAATCAAAATGACTATATGAAGTCATCATAATACACAGCCAATAAAGTCTATTGTAGCCAAAATTTTGATGCTAAAAAAAAAACAATAAATGGAAAGCTTTTGGTTTGAAATTGAATTTGGAATTTTTGGAATTTTTCATTGTTAAAATACCTAACAACCCTACTTTTCAAATGTAAAATTGCCATCCACAATAGACTCTATGGTCTAAAACAATAAGTGGTTATCTTATCGTTGAAATCAATACAACTTATAGTATCTACCATTAATTTCACTGTTGTTTTGCAATCGTATTTTCAATGTGATTTTTATTCTGGCAGGCCCTTGTGAGAAACGGGTGGCCGTGGATCTTATCCTTGACGAAAAATTTGCTTAGAAATGGTTCGAATAGATTGCAGGGCTCTCACGAGTTGAAAATAGTTACTTCTGGGGTGTAACGCCAGAACACCGAGTTTCCCGTGTTTATAGATGCCAACGAGAACGAGTCGATTTGTGATCATAACTATAACAAGAATCACAAACTTTTGATGGATTTATGGTCACTAATCGACTTAAAGTACCTTAAAACACTTTTCGCCTCGTCGACACCATACTTTTGAGTGAAGCCTTAAGCAACAAGTCTTTGTTGCCCCCTCGTGCTTTGTTCCGCACGATGTTCCCCTTTTTGTCCTCTTTCGTTTCGTACAGCCACTTGCAACCAATGGCTTTCTTGTCTGCAGTTCCCATGTACCGTTCTCAATCAGAGACTGATACACTCTTCGTCCATTGCTTGCTTCCAAAGCTTCGCTTTTGGTCCGCACGTGGATCTCCACCTACGGGGGTTGACATTTGACTGCTAGTCCTTGCTGAGTCCTACTTAGACCAGGTCCAGCACAGTCATCCGCGTTTGCGTCAGACTTGAGCTGATTGTCTGACGGTTTTGAAGATGATTGCGTGAGGAGCGCATTGTGTCTACGAAGGGTCTACGAAGTCTCCGTCTTCTGAGCTTAATGCATGTTCCTCCACAAAATCTTGAAAATCATCTTTGTCATCGATTGCTTCTGTCACTACCAGTTCGGGAATCTCTGGAAGCGGATCAACCAGATCTAGCCGTACATCTTTTCGATCCGGTGCTGCTAACTACATGCTGTGGGAAGACACAGATGTCTCTCCTGCCGCACTGATGAACGTGATGTCTCGACTCTTCAAGATTTTCTTCGATTTCGGATCCCTGAAACGATTTGCCTTCGTATCCTCGTCTAAGCCAGTCAGCATGTACTCGTAGGCTTTTGCATCCCTCTTCTTACGTTTAGGCTTCGGCACGGGTACCATTACATTTTAACCAAAAACATGGACATGTGCCATGTTGGGCTTCCCGGTGTCATCGAGTGCCCTTTCGTTGCTGATCGATTAACCAGATAGACTGCAGTCGCTTTTGCTTCTGCTCAGAACGATTTCGGTAAATCCGCTTCATAGAGCATACACCGTGCTCGCTCGACGATGGTTCGGTCGACTCGCTCCGCTGGGCCATTTTGTTCCGGTGTGTAGTCCGCCGTGGTTTGATGACGGATTCCCAAATGCTTCAAATAGTCCTCCAGCTTCCGATTCGTCAACTCCTTACCATTGTCGGTGCGTATCGTTTTCAGTTTCTTCCCGTCGCTCAGCTATGCAACGGAAAATCTCGAATACATTGTAAACGCTGTCCGCTGATTTTTCTGCCGGGAAATACACGAAGATGCGACGAGACTTATCATCAGTGAAGGTCAAATAGTAGCGGCTGCCATCCAACGCATCTGTATCCATCGGTACGCAAATATCGGAATGAACAACTGATGCACATGACCCTAATTTTCTGAACGGCAAACGAGTCTGCTTTCCCATTGCACAAATCTTACAGTTGCACTTACATAGGCTCTGCATATCCGACGCCGGAAAACAAGACACGCTTCATTCGTTGTAGGCTGTTGTAATTGAGGTGACCAAGCCTCTTGTGCCACAAAGCGGAACTCTCGTTCAATGCATCTGATAGCGCTTTTGACGGTGGCAGTAGATCCAGCTTGAACAGATGTGTGTTAAGATACTGCCTTCTGCTCAGATTTTCCGGCAGTGTAAAGGTTTGGGGTGGCTTGTAGTTTCCCGTGACTTTTTTTTTTTTAAGTTTTCGAGCTCCTTCTTAACGGGTTTCCTCCTTTGTTTTCCGTCCTGGTAAGCCTGGACTAACTGCTCATACTTCACTCTAACTGTTTCAACCATTTTTCGCGCCTCCCAAAACGTTATATATTTGTCAACTTTCACCTTGGTTATAGAGATTTCTTTTTTAAATAACGGGCATCGTCTAGCGAAGGCCCCATGCGCTTCTCCACAGTTAACACACCCTTCTTGGTTGTTACATTGCTCGTGAAAAGATACGCCACACTTACCACACTTATTTCACTGCTGCAGGTTTTTCCTATACGTCCGAACTTAAGGCACAAGAAGTATCTGAACGGGTTCGCATACCATGGTCTGGTTTCGAATAGCGAGTGTCCTAGCTTGATCTTCGTGCCCTTTACTGTGAGAACGAAAATTCGCGTACGGATTTTGTTCTCGTCTTGCACATCGTCACTTTCATATTTCACATCGGGGCAACAGACCACTACCTTGCACGAGTTTAGTGTGTGCTCTTGTACGGTTATTCCATCAGCCATTTTCTCAATTTTTGAAAGGGTTTTGGGCTGGCTTTCGTTTTTCATCGTTACAAAGCTTTTCCCATCCTTCGTTTTTTTTCGCATTAATCACTTCACCACAGTAGCTTTTTATGTATTTTTCAACTAGAATTGGGGAAACGCCATGGAAGTTCTGGCCTTCTTCCCTTCTTCCTAGAACCATTACTATTCCTCTGGTGCCTCCACCGGAGGTTTCCCCCAATCTGGGGAAACTTAAATTACTCATTTCAGTAAACTCGCTACGTATAAGCTAGCAGTATTTTTCACCGCACTGGTTAAATTATCAGCTGTATAGTTTGTCCGCCGCCGTTGTTGACACTTGCAGCTTGATGAGCAATCACTTTTTACCGGTTCGACTGGGAAATCATACGACACTTCACTTACGTATTTGATTTAAATCGCTCGATTATGCACAGACGACTGAACTCGGCCGTGGTCAAACTTGAACTGTGTACCGACAGTTAAATCATGGTCAAGATGACTATTGCATACAATGGTTACAATAGCCATGGAAATGGTCGAATTCCCCACGTTCATGGCATTATTGACTATGGTCATTAATTAATCAAATTTTTCTCAGAGTAGAACTACTTTGTCGCAGTATTCCGACAGTTTTTACTCCAGTGTAAACCATCAACACAATTCGGTGAGGAGAGTGCCTTATTGAGTGCATTCGCGTGTGAGTGGTTGTGTTTCTGAGAGCGCGCCCGTTCATTCTCCCTCTCTCATTTTCACCCTTTATCGTATGCCCTGACGACCAGAGTCCCAGTCAGCACTGTTCTGTCTAACTAGTCTTTCTTCGCAGGCCGTGCAGTGAGCGGAAAAAAAAGTCAGAATCTCATTGACCAGAGCAGCCGCACAGGACCAAAGCCAGACAAACATTTGAGGAGAAAATCTCATCCGTACTTGAAATAATGGTGTGTTTAATTTGCTGTATGTTTACGCGTGTATGAAGAAGAACATGTCAGATCCTCAGTCTAGCAGCAGTGAACAATCATCGTCATCATCATCATCGCCATCACTGCCGTCGTCATGAGAGTGAAGTTCGACAGAGACGGCTAGCAAGAGCGAAACGAAACGATAGGAACGGAGGGCGAATGTGTGTATATCAAAGATGTCGAGCGAAGAAGTGCAGAAGAAAAAGTGTGATGTGAAGCAGCAGCACCAGTAGCTAGCAGCAGCGTCACTTCTCGGGGTGTATTTCGAGTTGGAAAATGGACGATTCGGGGCGAAGAAGAAAGTGCCGTCGTCGTTGAATAATGATCGCGCAAATGTGGTGTAAAATTTTCCGTTGAAAAAGGCGAATCAGAGAAGGTGACATGTGCCATTTTTGTTTTGTCCAATTTCGCAGTGCTTGATCAAATCGAAACGAAACGAAAACGAACAATGACGACGATGGGAGTGATTGAAAACGCGACGAAATGAAATCGCCAGCGACCCGACGATTGGACGCAAGAAGAAGAAAAAGGAAAAATCGAAATCGCAGCACCTTCAGAAAAAGGGAAACGACCGAAGAAGGCGAAACGGTGAGGATACTCGGGCTTCAATCGAATCGACGTAAATTCTCGGCTGGAAGAAAAAAATGCCCCGTTTCGAATAACAGCAATGTTCGTTCCGAGGGTAGTCGAATTACCATACGTATCGTTTTTTTTTCGTCGCTGCTTTCTGTGTTCGCTCCCTCCCACGTCCCCGCCAGTGAATCAGATATGAAGCAACTTCATTTTTTCGCGTAATCGCGAATGATAATTTTTCCTCGCTGGCGCTCCTGCATTTGTACGTCTATTTTTTTCAGATTCTTCTTTCCCGCTTCACCCTCGCTTGGTTTTCCATCCCGACGGTCTGCGGCCGCCAGCCAGCTAGCCAGAGGTCTTCTTGTTGGCTGCGATTTCGTTGTTTTCCAATAATATTGTTTGCTGATTTCTCATCGACCGACGATTCGCGAGACTACGACTACTACCATCTCACACCGTCAGCAGTCGCCTTTTGGGTGGGCAGCGATGCCAAATCATTGCATTGCGTTTGTCGAGGTTCGATGCACTCGATTTGAGTGCTGTTCGGCTTCGGGTGACAATGAATTGTGTTGAAATTGATGATGCCTGTGTTCAATTCATGAAAAAATGTTCAATTTGTTGTGGATCATGGGATGGAAGAAATCCTGGGAACTGTGGAAAGCGGAAAGTTCTCTCACCTGAAGTGGAGAGTGTACCAATACCGAGGCGGACAAAAGTCAAGTTACACAAACATCAAGTGAAGAGTGGAAATGCGCTGTCAAGGACTGTAGTTTCAGTGCGAAAGAGCAAGAAGGAATAATGTTTAGAACAATGAATGATGATGATGACGGCGATGATGATGGTGACGACGACGTTGGAATGGATAGCTGCGGCCATTTAAATACAGATACTAAAGTTCTAACGCAGTGTTGCTTCACAACGGGTGCCGCGAACTCACAACTACCAGTGCAAGGGAAGACAATGACGGTCGATAGGATTGCATGAATACTGGGGAAATATGCATACGACACGCGTAGTTCATTGCTGATTGGTGCTGAACAAACACAAGGGAATGTGTTTGCGTGTGTTGGTTTGGGACTGGTGGAAGAGCCAGTCAGCGATGCAATTGTGTACAGTGAAGGGGCGATTTTGCATTCCCGATGGATAGTGGGAATTTTTGATTAAAATTGATCGCATGAAGTAGCATTGATTTCAGGGTGGCTTCATGAAGATGTTACTGAATGTTATAAACAAAGATCAACACAATGATAAAAAAGGAATCCGCAAGGGATTTAGTGCCACGACGATAAGATACGATAAGCAGATAACAGGACACAGCGGAAGAAACTTGTAAGGTGATCGCTGAAGGTTGAAAAGATATTGTGGCAGACCGAAAATAATACCTGTTGATGGTTCGTTGACACGCTACTGAACGACAGTGGCAAGAAGCTAATCTATTATTGAAATCAATGACGATAGAATGTATAAGTCAGCTGAATTTGATATGTTGATCGACGATGGCATCGTAGAATAATGTTATGAAGAGCAGTTAGAGGGACGAATGACCCGAAGGCGTAAATTCCCTCTAAAAAAAGAAGAAGAAGAAGGGCATTAGCAGCAACAACACTCAAAGCGCAACCTTCGTCAATAGTACAGAATTGTCGTCGGGTGTAATTTTCAGCCTTTCAATCCAGCCAGCTTCTGATTACCGTGTAAATTAAAACACAAATCGCTTTTTCGAATGATAGCTACAGGCAGGGTTGCCACTTTATTTTTCGCTCCCATCTTTAATTTTTGCCATGAAATCTTTTTTATCTGTGTTTAACTGCAAACAATCTTGGTAAAAATCTTTACTTCAAATTTTGTGTTGAAAAGGAAAAAAGACCAGTATACGAAAAATTCATGTTCTCGGGGGAAATCGATCATTGCACTTCTGACAGACCAGTTTTGCCATGATAATGAATCATGAGGTGTTTGTTTTGATTACTTAAAGTTCCTTGATAGGTGAACAAAATCGAAACGGAATCAACAATCAATTATTGTTATGATCCGTGCACATTAATTTGTTGAATTTAGAATTTAGTTCTGATGTTAATATTAGCTGATCAACTCCTTCTTTCCTCCTTTGGCCTCCATGATGTCCGTACTCAGGCGGTTCCGGATTTTGGACTTATTCAGATTGTATTCCGAGAAAACTCGCTTCACTCCTGCAAAAGAATGCGGAATTAGTAAAAAGTTCGCAATGAACTTTCTTAGCAAGCGAAAAGCCAGCTTCCCATCAGACGTTTTCTTCAACGAGTTTCGAAGTCTTCTGACTCTTCCACCTCGCTGTCCTTGCAGAAGGTTATCGTCCTCAGCTCACGAAAATAATTTTCAACGGCCTGTTCCTCACCGCTCTCAAAGAAATTCGGATATTGTTCAATAATCGAGTTGAACTCCTTCAAAGGGCGCAGCTTTTCCGTTATATATTTCCGACTTCTTACGAAGATGTTTATCGAAATCTGACCCTAAATCCGGCAGGTGTTTCAGGTAATCATCCACGCAAAAATTAGCAAGAAGATACGATTAGGTTTTATGATAAGAGACAATACGTAGCTTAAGAAGAAGAGAAATGGCTGCGTCATCGGGTCATTAAGATGAAAACAATAAAACCGTTGTCTCAGTTTGATTAGAACGAGAAAAACAATATGAGCTCCGAAAAGCGTTCGATATTCCATTTGAGAACTGACTCCAACGATAGCCATCTAGTGGCAGACGGATGCAGAACTGTGTCATCTGGAATTTCTTGGATCGTTTGAGGCTGCAGGACAAGTAACTGCAGATATATTGCATGATTTATTCCAGGTACAATGGCAGTTTTTTGCATGCGTTACTTGCACAAAGGGCCAAAAAGTGGCTAGTACATTTGATAATTATCAAATGAGGACAGTTACGTTTCAGCAGCTTCTTGATGGATCGGTCAGTACCCATCATTACCGAAGCTTCATCTGACCTAAAGCCCACAAACCTTTTTTTTTTTTTTGTAATCGGTGCCATTGATCTGGAACTGTTTATCAATTGCGCAATATATTTATGCTTCATATAGCAAAAATTACTATCGAGAACATTATTCTAACTTTCCAAAACTCTTCTGCATAAATGCATAAAAATACTTCTAAATTAGAAGAATAGTATTTTTGTAGAAATCACTGCAAGAAATTCTGCCGAAATTTCTACAGCAGTCTCTTGCGGAACTTTGAAACAAACACTTGTTCAGCGGAATACCTGAAAAAATATAGAAATAATATCTGGAGAACTATAAGTAAGATTCCTTGCAGGCATCCTAGACAAAATTTGAAAAATAATTCTACAAAAACTCGTTACGAAATTTTAAAAGTTAAGAATTAAATAGATTAGATTACGGAATTCATGCAAAAAAATCTTCTTAGATTTCTCCAACAAATCAGGATTTTCTTCAAGAATTACTTCAGGAAAAAATGTATAGTTTTTGTGTAGTTCTTTCAGGTGTCCTCCAGTGATTCCTTTAAAATCACAAAACTTCACAAGATCAGGTATTCCTCCAAACATTTCATCACAAGAAAGTGTTGAAAAACTGCCGATGCAATGTTAGAGGAAACTCCTGAAAGAATCCCTGGAGGAATGTCTACAAACGTCTGAAGAATACCTATAGAAACGCCAGAAGGAATATCTATAGGAATATCAGAGAATCTTGGGAAATTCTATGAAATTTTCTTCAAAAATGATCAAACATCAAATAATTAAAAAATATATGGAGAAATCATTTGGGGGCACACACACACAAACTGACTTTCATACTGGTATCTGTCACTGTAGTGTCAGTGTCAATTGTCTTATTTTACTTCATGGGCCTAAACAGCACACTGAAAGAAGTAGTATTGATAAAAAGTTGGATCCTAAACTCTACTCATATTTTGAATTAGAGGTTTTTGAGTGGAAGACAATTGCCAAAAATCTTAAAAATCTTGGTTTTTCTAAAAAATCTGTAATCGTCACATTCAGATATCTGTATGAAAAAAAAAATGAAATCAAATCTGTGTCAATCTAGAAAAATCTGTGCATGTGGCAACCCTGGCTACAGGCGGATGATGAAATCAGGTGATACTGGGTTCGAATAGGCGAATTACGAATGCCGGTAGATATAAGTTCTAAGGCAGCCTAAAACGAAAGCCCCCAGAACAACTTCAAACGTTCACGACTGTGATTCCGTTGAATTTTAGAGGAAATCTAAAATTCATGTCATCCAAAGACTGAGATAGTTTCAATAGATTCTATGAAGAAGTCCAAAGGATGCAGGAATTCGTTGAACTTTGATAGGAAATATCTCACGAATCTCGATGGGAGGCTAAATTATTTTATCGTCGATTCCGAAGGAAATCTAGTAAGGAATTCCAAAGATTATTGACTGTGCCTATCTGCTTGATATTTCATGCCTATTGTGAATCACAATTAGTTTATTGACTCTTCAAAATCGCCATCAACTTGCATCAACATGAGGGCGTGACAGGTCCAATCATACCCTGTGCCTTAGATCAAACCGCAAATCGCAACCATTCCCCTCCAGCATTGTGTTGCTTCGTAACTGCGACCTGTGTGTGCTTATACAAGTACTAATCTCCACCTTATCCCGACCTGCATCGAACTATCTTCTTCGACCGCACTACGTAAATAGAAAAAAGGTTACTCCATTGTGATGTCCGTGCGAGGGATCTCCTTCCTGTCCGCTTAGCCTTACCTAAACTGAAAACCCTCTTGCTAACCACATTTCAGCACAGACTTCATTCTCCCTTTCTTTTCTCTTCTCAAACCGCAGAACCCTATCGAACCGACCGTACGTGTCCGCAAGGAGGCACAGCCGCAGCAAAGCTGCCACCATTAGTAGCAACCGCAGTGGTCCCCGCAGTCGCATTCAGGACGACTGTCTCGGCAGCAATACCATCAGCCCTCGCGATAGCATCGTCCAGAAGGGTCAGTGCCGTCGGTGGCGGTGGCGCTGGAGGCGGCGGAGCAGAACGGGGAAACGTAGTCAGGAGCAGCGCTGGGAAGAGGAGGAGAGTGCTCCTGCGTGCCAAGGTGGCCGCACAGCTCCGATCGACGCGCACTGGCCCGGATACGCGATCGGCTATTCTCAGCAGCAGACGTCGAAGGCGACGACGGCGTCAGAGCGGACGATTGCAGCAACAGGTGACAACGACGGCTGGTACTAATAGTAGCACCAGCACTGG
Source organism: Aedes koreicus (assembly GCA_024533555.2). Taxonomy (NCBI): domain Eukaryota; kingdom Metazoa; phylum Arthropoda; class Insecta; order Diptera; family Culicidae; genus Aedes; species Aedes koreicus. Next base: position 90,518 of record JAHHFK020003586.1, on the reverse strand, counting down.
CAGTAGCACCTGTAGCAGCATTAGCAACAACAGCAACCAAAACACCCCCGTCAGCGTAGCTCCCGCAACGAAGATGGTCGTGGCATCTACCAGTCATGGGAGTGGTACCTCGAACTCGTCGATTGCGACGCACTTGCGCAATTCGCAGCCTAAACTGCACCAGGTCGGTGCCGCTGGCACCGGGATGACGCCGAAGGAACTGTCGGACAACGATGATCTCGCGACCGGCCTGGTTCTAGATCCTATCCTGGGCTTTCAGACGCACAAGATGAACCTCAAGTATCGGCCACTACGGGTCAATACAGACCCGATCAAAGACATCCTGGAGGAGTTCATCCGAACGCAAAACTATGCCAAATGCTACCACCAGCTGATGAAGGGCAACTGGATTCCACGCGCCGTGCTGAACAAGAGCAAGCTGGCCCAGAAGCGACTGGAAGCACACGTAAGTTAGACTGTCTTCTACGTTTCTTCAAAACACTGATTGATTTCCTCTTTTCATTCCTTTTGCAGATATACCGCTACCTCCGCGTGTTCGATCGGAATGCGGGATTCGTGATAGAGGCATGCTATCGGTATTCGTTGGAAGGGCAGAAAGGCGCCAAAATATGCTCCACTAAGAAGTGGCTGAAGAACGAAAAGATCGAGTGTCTGGTGGGCTGCATTGCGGAGCTTACTGAGAAGGAGGAGGAAGCGCTGCTTCAACCAGGCAGGAACGACTTCTCCGTGATGTACAGCTGCCGGAAGAACTGCGCCCAACTGTGGCTCGGGCCCGCCGCCTACATCAATCACGATTGTCGAGCCAACTGCAAATTTGTTGCCACAGGTCGAGATACGGCTTGCGTCAAAGTCCTGCGGGACATAGAGATCGGCGAAGAGATCACATGCTTCTATGGAGAGGATTTCTTCGGCGATAACAATCGGTACTGCGAGTGTGAAACCTGCGAAAGGCGAGGAACAGGTGCGTTCGCCAAGGATAAGAACGGGGAAGAGCAGAGCCCGAATGGAGTCCGATATAGGCTCAGGGAAACCGACAACCGGTTGAATCGGTTGAAAAGCAAAAATAATGCCTTGGAACATTGCAAAACCAGCATCGGCAAAAGCGAACCGCCGTCTGCGCTGGCAGCCCTCAGCATGAAGGAGTTGCGCGAGAAGGGAATGACTAAGTACGATGCGGAGATGTTGTTGGCTCAACAAAAACCATCGTTCGAAGCAGACCGCACCGTTCAACCGGCTCCGGATGTAGACCTAAGTAGCATTTCAGCACCCGCCGAACCGCCGGACGATAAGAAAGGCAAAACTAAACAAACACCCGATGTGACGGAGAAGATGGCAACGCGCTCTTCACGGCGATTTCAGACCCCAACCGAAGAAAAGAAGTCTCAATCGGCAGCTACTGCCAGTCATCCGGAGGCAACCACCACGGAAGAGGCATCCACCACGCCGATTCCACTAAAAGCCACCCGAAGCACACGGCCCATGCGGGAGAACGGTCGCCGGAGATACAGCAGCAACAGCAGTCTCAATACGGATATATCCAGTGTCCTCTCGTCGACCTCATCCTTCGTGACGGCCAAAACATCGGTCCCGACTGCTGCCGAACGGAAGATGATGCCTCGCTCGTTAAAGATTCCTTCCGCCGGAGACGAGGATGTCATAGTGATCGACGACGACCATAACAGCAATCACTCTTTCGCTTCCAAGAGCAGTTGCAGTGGCATTTCGTCCCTGTCGAAGGATCACCACCAACCGCCAAAGAACAACCACAACAGCAGTAGCAGCATCAACGACAGCAACGTCTATGTGTTCAATGATCTCCTTGAAAGTACTAATCTAAATGGTTACACGCTTAGAAATCACCACCATAATCAACCCCAGCATCAGCCAGAGGAACAACGAACGGATCCGAGTTCGTTTTCGATCGCTGAATGTCAACCGCCATCAGTGAAGCGCCGTTCCGTTGGCGCAACACGGCGCTCTCCGGCCGAAAACACCAGTCCTCGCGTAACGAGGCGGAAGCACAGGCTTCTCGGAATGCAGCTAGTGTCCACTGCCAGTCGATTCGAAGAGGCCCGGAAAAACAATCTTGCAAATGTAACAGCCACAACAACTACAGATACACTGCCAGATGAAACGCAAAAGCCACAATCCACCCCAACGAAGACGACGATGACGACGGCGACGACGACGGAGAGGGCAGAGACTGTTACGGATCTCACATCGGGAAGCAGCGGCAGCGGTGGCAGCAGCGATGGTTCCAATCGTGGCAATCGCCGAAAGCAGAAGCTCCAAACCCGAATCATGCAGGTGGACGAGTTGGTAGCGCTGCAGCGGCAAGCAGCCGAACTAGAGCGTATAGGGCGAGCCTCGCTGGGTCGTGGTGTACCGCGGCGGCTAGTGCTGGATGACGCGGACCGTCCCGGGAACGCGAATGAGGACAATGTGATCCTGTCGAAAGTAACCAATTGTGATGATACTAATGATAAGTTGTTAAGAAGTAGAAATCGGCATGAAGATGTTATCGTTCTGAGCAGCGGTACCGGCAGCAGTGGAAGCAGTAGCGGTAGTGAGAGTAATAGTGTTAAATGTAGTGGTAGAACCGATAATAGTAGCGCTAGTGTTAGGAATGGTAGTAGTGATCGTGTGGAAAATGAGAGCGAACAACTTCTTGCCTCGAAGACAGTGATCGGTTCGCGGAAGCGAAAGGTGTCGAAAAGTGTCAGCGAATCGGAGAGCAGCTCCAGTTGGGAAAACAAGGTCCCGACGGAACAGCGTGCCAGCGGCGAAACCTGTTTGAGCAACATTCCGAACCCGGAAGTTCTGCTCAAAACGCCAGAACGACGGTTGAAGCTAACGCTTCGGATGAAACGTAGTCCGGTGATTGACGAAATTATCGAATCAGGTACTAGCTTGAGCGAGGACACTTGCAGCACCACCTCCTATAAGCCCGAGTATGAGATATTGCGGGTGGAAGGAATCGCCGATGAGAGCGAGAAGGAAGAAGATGAGGAGGAGGATGAGGAAGATTATGACGATGATGAAGTGGACGACGATTTGACGTACAGCAGCAGCTGCAGTAGTAGGTTATCGCAGAAGCGCAAGAAGCGCCACAAATCGAAAGAAGCACGAAGGCACCGCAAGCGTATGAAACGTGAACTCCGTCGCCACAATCATCATCATCATCATCACCATCATATTCAGCAGCAGCAGCAGCAGCAACCGCAACGTCAGCAATTGAATCACCAGCCTCAGAACCATTCGGTCATTCTGCAACCATCGGCATTGGGGCCGGTGACAGCTGCCGTTACGGCTGCTGCTGCGGCTAACCAAACCCCTCCTAAGCGATCACCGATTGCATTTCCAGCGCCCACCAAGCGGCTGCGACTGATCTTCGGCAACGAAACTCGTACAATCGACATTCCACCGACAGCAAAGATATCCGCTTCGTCGTCTGCTTCCACGTCGAGCTCGTCACTGCCATTGTCGCCGGTGGTCAGTTTAACGCCAAATAGTCAAAGTTCCACTCCCAGCAGTGCTAGTGGTGGTGGCACTTCCGGTATAATCAACAACACGCCGGGCGTGATTGTTAGCCCTACGCGGTCTCTCGGGACTCAGTTTCCCGCGTTCAACGGGTACTCCATGAGTACCTTCTCCAGATCTCCACAAACGCTGCAGCAAACTCAGCAATCCCAACTTCTTTTCGCCAACGCTGTGAATCCTCTCTCGTTTCTCCAGAGTAACCATGTGTCCCAACAGTTTCAACATCACTCCCATCCCCACCATCACCACAATTTGTTCCAATTCCAACCACAGTCCACTCCATTGTCGCTTCTCCCGCAGACAGATACAATGCAGCAGCAGCAGCATAATGTCATACAGCACACGGCGCAGCTGCAGGTGCAACCTCAGCAAGCAGCCCCAACCATTCATCTGGCGGCGGCTGCTGCCGCTGCTGCATCGTTGAACAATCACCACAACGTTCACCAGCATCCCCATCACCATCACCGGTTCGGTGAGTTGAGTATGAACAATCACCACCTTCACCACAACAATCACCATCATCATTTAACGGCGGCGGCGGCAGCGGCGGCGGCGGCCGTGTCCGGCACCAGTGGCAGTACGCCGACCAAGTGCAGCCCATACCAGCACCAGCTGACGGCGCTGACCACGACGCAACCGAGCGTGGCCACGTTCAACTGACCTCTGGGGATGGGAAGTACGCAGCGGTAGACGGCGGAGGAGACGGCGAAGCTGATCCGGTGGCTTGTGGGCGAACGGGTGGAACGGGGGCGATAGAATGGCGGATCGCGGCGCGGACGGGCTGGGTCGAAATGGGTGTGATTGGTTGGGATTTTGGAAAATTTAGGTCATCGATTTTCATTGGTTCGTATTAGAACGTTGGCATATATTCTTTTTTTCCAACGATTCCAAAAATGTTCTCCTGCATGTTGAATGTTGCTTTAAACCGCTCATTATCAAATTCCCTGAAACATTGCCGACATGAACCGAATAGGATCATGTGAACCGTGACCTTTATTTTAAGCATAAAGAAATCACGTAGAACAAGACGCGTTGGAGCACACTCTAGAGTGATTCAGGAAGTATCTCAGATCAATTTGGAAGCACTCTGGGATAGTTCTGGAAGTATTCAGAAACTGTTCTGGATGCATATCAGTAATACTCTGGAAGTATTCCAGAACTACTCTGGCATTAACTCAGATAAATTCTGGAAGCATCTCAGAACCGTTCTGGAAGCATTCTAGAACAAGTTTGAAAGCATCGTAGAATTACTTTGGATGCATCCCAGATCAACTCTGGAAGCATTCGACATCTACTCTGAAAGCATCTAAAAATACTTTAGACTCATCAAGAATCTATTCTGCAAATATCTCAGAAATACTTTTGAAATATTCCAAAACTACTCTGGAATCCACTCAGACTAGTTCTGGATGTATTCCAGAACCATGCTGATAGCATTCCAGATCAATTCTGAAAGCTTCTCAGAACGCCTCAGGAAACATTTGGAATTACAGTATCAACTCTTCGATTCTGGATCATAGAACAATTCTCTGGAAGCATCTCAAATCGATTCTGGAAGCATTCCAGAACAACTCTGGCAGCATCGTAGAAGTATTCTGAAAGCATCTTAGAACTATTCTTGAAGCATCTCAGAACCAATTCTGCAAGCATTTAGAAATACTTTGGAAACAACCCTGCTCAATTTTCGGATGATTCTGGACGCATTCAGAAACTATTCCGGAAGCATCTCAAAAATGTTCTAGAAGTATCCCAAAACTATTCTCGAAGCGCTCTAGAATAATTCAGGAAGACACCAGAAACAATTTTTAAAGCATTTCAGTGTCAACTCATGGATTCTGGAAGCATCTTATAACTACTCTGGAAGCAGGTCAGATCAATTCTGGAAGCACTCTGGAATAATGTTGGAAGCATTTAGAAACTATTCTGGATGCATCTCAGGAATACTCTAGAAGGATTCCAGAACTACTCGGCGATCAATTCAGATCGATTATGGATGCATTTCAGTATCAATCAATCGATTCTAGAAGCATATTCGAACAACTCTGGAAGCATCTCAGATCAATGCTGGAAGCATTCCAGCACAACTCTGGAAGCATCGTAGAAGTATTCTGAAAGCATCTTAGAACTCCGCTTGAATCATCTTAGAATTAATTTGTAAGCATCTCACATCTATTTTGATTTAAGAAATATTCAGGAAGCATAACTCTAGAACTCGGAACTATTCTGGAAGCATTCTCGAACTACTTGCAAAGCCCTTCATGATTCTGGAAGCATCAATTTCGGAAGCACTTTGGAATAATCCTGGAAGCATTCAGAATCTATTCTTGAAGCATCCCAAAAATACTCTAGAAGTATGTCAGAAGTACTCTGGAATTAACTCAGGACAATTCTGCAACTAGCTCAGACCAACTTTGGCAGCATTTCAGAACAATTATGGAAGCATTCTAGAATCACCTTTTAGAGTATATTTCCAACAATGAGATACACATATGTAACAGAGAAGATGCACCTACTTTTGTAAATGCAATTAGACAAGAAGTTCTTGATTTGACATTGTGTAGTCCGATTATTCCTGACAAAATCAAAAATTGGCATGTATCTGATGAAGTATCTTTGTCTGATCACATGCACATATTATTTGAATATAGGGCTGATCAGCAACTCATACAAACAACGAACGTAAATATGCTAATAGTTAGCACAAATTCTCGAAAAGAACTAGAAGAAACTTCTAAACAACTTTCAAATATGATCCAAAATGCGTTTAACGAAAGTTGAGTTGCTAAGAAACGCTCTACTTATAGGGATGAACCATGGTGGAACAACAAGTTACAAAAACTTCGTAAAAAAAGCCCGGAAAATGTTTAACTACAAAAAACAACAGTGTGGTCCATATAAGGAATCCCTCACGGATTACAATAAGGAAATACAGAGATCAAAGAGGATACATTGGAGGCATACATGTGAAAACATTGAAAGTACTCGAGCAACTGCCAGGTTGCAGAAAATCCTCGCTAAAGATCATTCCAATGGGGTTGGGACTTTGAAAAAAGAGGATGGCTCTCATACTAATTCTGTTAGTGAAACGCTAGAGATGATGATGGAAACACATTTTCCTTGTTCTATTATTAGCTCAAGCGAAAATCAAGGTTCATGCGCATCAACAACTGGCATCAAAGAAACCAGGACGGGTGTTCATGAAATAAATAACGAATCGACTGGGCTAGAAAGCACCAGGGATGATGCTAGTACTTTAGCCAACATCATATTCAGCAATAGCAAAGTGGATTGGGTGATTGACTCCTTTAAACTCCCAAAGTCTCCTGGTAGGGATGGAATTTTTCCTGTACTACTACAGAAGGGGAAGGCCGATTTTATCGCCCATTCTCACAAAACTTTTTCAAGCTAGCCTAATATTAGGCTACATTCCAACAGCGTGGCGCAAACTGCGGGTAACTTTTATACCCAAGGCTAATAAAAAGGATAAAAGCTCACCGAAATCCTTCAGGGCCGATAAGCTTATCATGCATCCTGCTAAAAACAATGGAACAAATAATCGATGAACACATCAAGTCATCATATCAGGTTAAAACTCCTCTGTGCAATTATCAGTTTGCATATCAGGATTAACCGATATGAGCTGTGGAAGATCAACGACGAGAACAGCTTTCCGGGGAAGCTGACCCGATTTATCAAGGCTACGATGGATGGAACCCAGCGCTGTGTGAGGATATCGGGTGGATTATCTGATTCATTCGAATCTCGCAGGGGGCTTCGTCAAGATGATGCTCTTGAAGGTGTTATGCGACGAGCGGCGTTTAGCATGCGAGGCATGATTTTCAACAGATCCGGTCAATTTATCTGCTTTGCCGATGATGTGGATATTGTCGGCAGAACATTTGAGGCGGTGGCAGGGCAGCACACCAGACTAAAGCGCGAAGCAGAGAAGATTGGGTTGAAGATAAATACGTCCAAAACGAAGTACATGCTGGCAGGCGGAACCGAGCACGACCGGACCCGACTGGGCAGCAGTGTAACGATCGACGGCGATGAGTTCGAGGTAGTCGATGAATTTGTCCATCTCGGCTCACTGGGTACTGCGAACAACGATAACAGCCGTGTGATCCGGAGGCGGATTATCAGCCTACTATGGGCTCCACAAGCAACTACGGTCAAACAGACTTAGCTCTCGTACGAAGTGCATCCTGTACAAAACGCTAATAAAACCGGTTGTTCTCTACGAGCATGAGACGTGGACAATGCTTAAAGAGGACCTGCGAGCACTCGGAGCGGAGCTTTTGAGCGACGGTTGTTATGAACCATCTTTGGTGGAGTACAGGAGGACGGACTATTGAGGCGAAGGATGAACCATGAGCTCGCGCAACTCGCTTTCGAACCCAGTATTCATAAGGTGGCAAAAGCTGGAAGGATACGCTGGGCAGGACATGTTGCGAGAATGCCGGGCAACTGTCCTGTAAAAATGGTGTTCGACGGGGATCCGGTTGGTACAAGACGACGTGGTGCGCAACGAGCAAGATGGTCAGACTAGGTTGAGCAAGACCTAGGGTGTACAAGGTGCCCAAGGGATAGGAAAGGAGCAGCCACGAATCGGGCATTATGGAGGGATATTGTGAATCAGGCTATGTTATAGTATTGTGACGTGGTGCCATGTAAATAAAATAAATAATATCAGGAGGGTAAATCATCGGTAACAGCACTACACACGGTTGTTACAAAACTAGAAAAATCTTTTGAAGCAAAAGAAATTTCACTGGCTTGATATCGAAGGTGCATTCGTTAACACATCTCATGAGTCAATGATCACAGCTATGACGAAACGTGATTTCGACAAATGCATTGTTGATTGGATTACGGAGCTCATTCATCAGTGTTAGAGCAATTAAAGGGTGCCCGCAAGGAGGCGTGTTAACACCTCTATTGTCGTCTTTAATAGTTGATGATCTTCTCAAAAATCTGATAGCTCTAGGTTTTGAAATAGTTGGCTTCGCAGATGATATAGTTATAATAGTACGTGGAAAATATGACGGTATCATCGCAAACAGAATGCAAATTGCTTTAAATTTTGTCTCATCGTGGTGTGATAGGGAAGGGCTGAACATAAACCCTCCCAAAACAACTATTATGCCATTTACACGAAGCAGAAAATACTCATTCGAAAATATAACATTGAAAGGTACCCTTTTGGAATTTTCAGATACTGTCAAATACCTTGGAGTAAGCCTTGACAGCAAACTTAATTGAAATACACATCTAGAGGCAGACTATAACCAAAACTACAAAAGAACATTTGGGAAGCAATGGGGACTGAAGCCGAAGATGATTCATTGGATTTACTCGGCAATTGTGAGACCCCGGGTTACCTACGCTTCATTGATCTGGTGGCCAAAAACGAAAGAGAGAGAGTTGCTCAGAGAAAGTTGGAAAGACTTCAAAGACTAGCAACTGTTTCAATCACTGGTGCAATGAGAAGTACACCATCGAAAGCACTGGATGCTTTACTATACATACTACCATTGCATCAAGTCGTACAACTAGAAGCTGGAAAGAGCGCAGTGAGGATGAAAATATCTATGAACCTCTTTGATGGTGATCTAATAGGACATCTAAGCATTCTAAAAATTATTAAACTAAATTCTTTAGTTATGAACAACGAAGATTGGATGAAAAAAAAACATACAACTTCGACCGTGCATATCAAGTATTTGATCCTGGGCGTGATTCGTGGGAATGCGGTGGTCCGAATCTTCGTCTAGGATCGATAGTTTTATTTACAGATGGTACAAGAATGAACGATCAAGTTGGAGCAGGAGTAACTGGTCCAGGGATAAACATGTCGATTCCGATGGGCAGGTGGCCTACTGTATTCCAAGCTGAAATTCAAGCAATTCTGGAAAGTTCTGCTATATGCTTGCGTAGAAACTATAGACATTCAAATATAGGTATTATGTCAGACAGTCAAGCAGCTCTAAATGCTTTAAAGTCAGCAACATGCAGATCTAAGCATGTTTCAAAAATTGTCTTGTCGTAATCAAGTCAATCTGTACTGGGTTCCTGGTCACTGCGGAATTGGTGGAAATGAACGAGCCGATACACTAGCAAGACTCGGATCGTCTCTTCAGTTTGTAGGACCTGAGTTCTTTTGTAGTTTATCTGCTTCTTCTCTTAGAAGGGAGCTCTACGCCTGGGAATCTTCGAAAGTGAATGAAAACTGGAACAACACTTTCACAGCTAGGCAATCAAAGCGGCTCATTACTCCAAATATTTCTATGACTCGCAAAATACTTGATCTTTCTAAAAAAGATCTAAGCATATAGGGGCCTATTATAGAAGTCGAGTCGACCGTCACTTTGCTCGACAAGTGTGTTTTGGTATTACAGATGTCGAGATTGACGAGATTCTATCGAGTTGGTCGACTCAATCGACCTCACGGAAACTAGTGACTGATATGTCACATTTTGTCGAGTAAAAGTTTGTTTTGATACGCATTTTCATGGGTTAGCGGTAATAGGCTAAGCAAGCTAAGAAATACACTGAACTATTATTATTTTGCAGGTGAATAAACTGAAAAACAATGTACTTCTAGCAAAAAAATGTCTGATACTATTACAAACAAAATAAATTACGGTCAGTTCGAATGGCTCATCGAACTGGTTAAAATTTATGTGGAAACCGCCAGAGGCTTTAGTGGCGTGGAGCCAGCAAAAATAATGTTAAGTAGAAATGGTAGAAAATTGACCAGGAGCTCTATTCATTAGGACCTTGGTTGGTTCGGAGTAACAAAAAGTAAATTTAATTTTCTTGTCTGAATACTATTTCTATTGTGTTACTAACATTGGCTCTCAAGCCCAGTCGGTCGCCGCACGGAGACTTAGAACAACTGTAAAAGTGAGACTTCCTCAAAACAAGAACTTCTCCGAATATCAGGCTTTAACTTCTCAGAAGGATAGGGGGCACTTCATAGTAGTTCAAAAGAAAATCAGTACCAAACATTCCCAGAAGTTTAGGAGAGAGCTTCCCCGAAAATCAGGAGAGAACTTCTCAGAGCACCAGGAAGCAATTTTTTTAGGAACAGCAATTTAGGAACGAGGAATTCTTAAAACTTTGGATCTTTCCAGGGGTTCTGAAGTTCTTTCCAGAAATTCAAATTGGAACTTCCCAGAAGTTCAGGAATAAACGTCCCTGATGTTCAGGACGAAACTAACCAGGAAGAGCAATACCTATCATTTCAATCAGGAACAAACTGCCGAACAGCTCAGGACCATACGTTCTAGTATTTCTTGAGAGAACTTCTCTGAAGTTCAGGAAAGGACTTCCCAGAGTTCCAGAAGAAACTTCCAAAAAGTTTAGTTGGAACTTCCCAGAAGTGCCAGCGAGCTTTCCCGAAGTTCATAAGAGAACATTTAAGAATTTCAGAATGAGGCTTTCTCGAAATTCAGGAACAAACCTCTCAAAAGGACAAAAATAAACTTTCCAGAGTTATAAGGGTTACTTCCTAGTAGTTTAAGCAAGAATTTCTCAGAAATTCAGGAACAAACCTGAAGTTCAGGAGAAAACTTCCCAAAAGCTCTGGAATTCAGGATTAAACCTCCAACAAATTAAAGGGGATTTTTCCAGAAATTCTGGAGAGGACATTCCCAATGTTTTGGTAAAATTTTGCTCGGAGTTCAGAAGTTTAGGAAGAATAGGCGCCAGAAAAAACTTCCCGAATTCCAGGAAGAAACATACCAATGAGGGTATGTTTCTATCTACCTATAATTTGAAGAAGGAATTCTGCACAACTTTCACGAAAGAACTTCTCTGAAGGTCAGGAGAGGACTCCGCTGAAGTTCCAAAGTAAACGTCCCAAAAGTTTAGTTGGAACTACCCAGCATTCCTAAGAGCTTTCTCGAGGCTCAGGAGTTCCCAGAAGTTCAAGTAGATACTTCTCGGAAGAACAGGAAGAATTATAAGGGGTACTTCCTAATAGTTCAAGCATGAATTTCCAGGAATTTCTAGAAAAAACTTTCCTGATGTTCAGAAGAGGATTTCTCAGAAGTTCAAGAAGAAACTATCAAGAAATGTAAGAATTTTTTCAAAGAAATTCTTCCTTGAGTTTCAGTTCCTCCAGAAGTTTGGAGGAATTTTCCTCGTAGAATCAGAAGTCAAGAAGGTTGCAGAGTTCAGGTCAAAACTTATCAAATGTTTCTGGAGTGTTAGGTTTGATTGTTAATTTCCAAGGAAATCACTAGTAACTGCCAAGAAGTTCATAAGGAAACTTGCCAAAAGTCCAGGAAAAAACTCACCAGAGTTTTAGCAAAGAGATTTGCAGAAGATCAGGAGAAAGTTTCCTGGATATTCAAGAGATCGCTGACGAATCGCAAAAGCAGTCTATTCAAAAATCAATCTTAGGGGCATAATGATAATTATTGCTCATGACACCATATCAAATATGGTAAACCCCCCCCCCCCCCCTCTCTCCCCCCTTTACCATAAAAAAATTTCAATCTTCATTCCCCCATCCCCCCGGCGCCTCCCCACCCCCCCCCCCCCCCCCCCCCCCCCCCCCCCCCCCCGCGTGTATAAACAAAAAACACAAAAAAATTTATTTTTTATTTTTTTTTCCCCGACCCCCGCCCCGCCCCCTAAACGCCCCCCGCCCCCTCCCTTCTTTTCCCCCCCCCCTCCCCCCCCCCCCTCCCCCCCCCCCCCCGTCCCCCCCTCCCTTGCGTCGCGCCCCTCTTCCCCCTTCCCCCCACCGAATTTTTCCTCCCTCCCGGTTCCCCAAAATAATCCCCCCCCCCCCCGGTTTTTTTTTCGCCTCCACGGAATGGGTGAAATAGTAAATCTAATCTAATCTAATCTAATCTCACACTAACGCAGCCAATTCTTGAAAGCATCCTGGAAAATGACGTCTTCTGGAATGCATCATTTTTCTTGTCATCGGCCAGGCCAACTGCGTAGTGTGTGCCGCAGAGAGGATTCCAAGAAATAGAGCGATTCCAGAAAGAGTGTCTGAAATCGCTCTACTACTTCGAATCAAGGGAAGGAAGAAAGCGTGGACCTCCCGTACCAAACGCCTCCATATAGAGTTAAATAATGTGATAATTTGTATTTTATCGTTGGGAGCATAGATGCTAGAAAGATTAGTTTATGCTCCTTTTGCCTGTGGGTGGACTTTTGGCATTTGAACCAAAAGTCTGGCAATAATTTGCCAAGGTTATAGCGCCTTATCTCGCTCACTGAAATTTAAAATTTACAGAATACAAGCTCATCGATTTAGCACCACCCGGGGGAGACTTGGTCCTATACCCAATGATTTCATTATCTCCAATCCGCTCAACCAATCGCAATGTTTTGTGATATAGTGGACGGATTATTATAATTTGAGATAACTCAATGCAGACGTCTTCCAAATTTGGCAGATCGACAGGCAATCGGTGGAGACCCACCTGGTACCTCATAGCAATATGCTTAAAGGCGGACCGGAAGATTTGATGAGCTACCTCCCCGAAAAAAAAAAAAAAAAAAAAAAAAAAAAAAAAAAAAAAAAAAAAAAAAAATATAACCACACCCCCCCCCCCCCCCCCCCCTTTTCCCCCCCCCCCCCCCCCCCCCCCCCCCCTCCCCCCCCCCCGCCCCCCCCCGAAGGTTTTTCCCTTCCCCCCGCCTTCCCGCTCCCCGCACCGAAAATTTCTGCGCGTACTTCTGAACTCAACCAAGTGCTAGCAGGGCAACATCCTCGAGAGGAAGCATGGAATAAACGAACTGCAAGTGTCGTGTCACCCGCCACATTCGATCGAATCGCACGTCATTTATCCAGGAGCACACGAACACACAGGAATACCGTCGTGATTAGCATAGCTCTTTTTCACAAAAAAAATGTTATGGTTCCGTTCGGATAATTTTTTCTGTTGTGCGCCCCCCCAACGCCCCACCCCACACACCGTAACTATTGTCACTATTTAGGAAGCATATATTATTCGACGTCACGCAAATACGTATGTAAATATATATATGTACGTACGAACACGTACGTAGGTTTAATTAGTTGTCATTTAATATAATTTCCTAATGTTAAGCAGAAAAACAACGGCAAGCGAATGTGTTCTAATCCCAATTATTGTACAGTAGGAAATAGTTACGTGTGTAGATAAGTCCAAAACACCGATTGGTTTAGCCGAGGTTCGAATTAAAAGCCGGAATCCTAGATCTATTCTTTTGTTTATTATGTGTAACCGTCTCATTTTCACCTAAATTATTCGTTCTAAAAAAAAGTGTCATTTTCGCTTTGGATTACGTTTCTCTACAACTCCGCACACAGACAAAGTTTGCAATCCGCATTTATGCCGTATTGGTTGACGATCAAATCCAGCGAGCCGATGATTTCCAATCAAATTTCTGTCCCTGTCATTCGAACATTACCCTTCGCCCTTCCCTACATCGACAACATACACACACTGCGTTGAAGTAAGATTTAACTAGTACTGCCACTGAATTACACTATAATAAAACATATTGAAATAAATGTGGAATGAAAAGCATTTTTATCCCGCGCAGAAGAATCCGCAAACATAACATAACTGTATAGAATAATGAGCAGAAAATATGAAGAAACCCTTAGCTAGGATTGTAGAAATAGGAGAATGTTAAAAATCGCCCGCAACACGTACTTTTCTTTTTGTATTTTATATAAACACAAAACTTATGAGACGCTTGTGCGAGGACGGGCCCGACAGCGCTGACAAACTGACCAACTGGTCGAAGGTAAGGTTAGTATGTGTGTGTACATCCCATCCTCACCAAGCGCATTGCCTCAAAAAAAAAACCAAATCCTCCACCCTCTCTCGTACATTCAGCAACCAACCGGTGAAAACGTCTTGGGAAAGAGACAACTGCAAGTTAGCATAAAAAAGAAGAAAAAAAACTTAGACGTTAAGCAAACACACACACACAGCACTAAGATACATAATTTTGTGATAAATGAATATTAAAAATTTAAACATTACTGAACGATTAAACATGAAAACAACATGCAAGAGAAGGAAAAAATCCACTCTGTATAATGTAGCGACCCATTCGGCAATTGAAATAAACAAATGCGCATACAATTCTATTTAGAATCGCTGCAAACGCAAACACATTTAACGTTGAACAAGTAAATTCATTTCTTTGAATTTGTAAGTAATACAATTATTATTATAAAACAAACAAACAGGTCTGTAACATAGCGAAAAATAAAACGAGAAAGTAAACTAGAAAACACACTGCGTACATTGTAGAGGTAAAATAAATTAAACAAAAAAAAGTATGCTAAAACAGAAACCTAGTACTAAAAGAAGAAAAAAACTACTGAAAAACTATATATATTAAATAATGCAAATAATAAGAAAACTGAAACAGAAAATAACACCATCATTCTCTACTACTCATTGGTACCCACACTACCGGTAGACAGATAATATCACATCGACCCTGTTCTACGAAACATAGGAAAGGACGAACTAATTTCAGAGCGATGTTGATTGGCAGTGGGGGATTTTATTGGAATGAATTTTAATTGAAATAGGAAAAGTTAGGATATTTATTTATCACGGGAACTTGGAAACGGCACGTGCTGCCGATCGACCAAACTTCAGGAATCAAAGTTCGGATGTATCGTTGAGAGTGGGCTGATGATTTCGGATGATTCATTACCCTTGAACCTGTCACTAAAACTTATTCTTGTGTTCTCGAAATTCTTTGCCATGAATCAACAGTTGCTCCGATAGAAGACGTACATTCTGTTTTCGTGTGTACAACCTGCCACAGTCATCAGTCAGTGCGAATCTATAGCATTCAATGGGAAAAATATTGGTCAAGGTCAGTGGCCCCTTTGTCCTGGCGAAGACTTCCTCTAGAACGCAGTTTCAAAACCGAAACATTGCGTGTTCACTCGACAACATTAGCATGCATGATGTGGGTTTTTGTTGCCCAAAATGGGAAATGGGGCTGGCTGTTTAAATGCATGATTTTGCCTTTCCCAGTTGGATATTTTATGTTGGGCGTTATTTCGTACCGTAAACCACCTCCCCACCCCCTTTGTTTTGTTCTCCAATCGAGTTCCACGTAGGCTCAAGAGGAGGCCTTTAGAAAAGCTATGGCTGTTAGCAGGTCTCTTTTATAGTCGGTTTTCATAATATTGTCATAATTTTCAATTCTATGAAGTCGCTAGAAAGCCACCGGTCATTTTTTCGATCAATATTAAGAGCGTAAAATAGTAAAAGAGTCTTAAAATCGTATTTTTATTTCATTCCATTTATACTGCCGGTGGACGCATTACTGTCCCATCTTACAAATAAGGCAATTTTTCCCCCCCCCCCCCCCCCTTTTTTTTTTTCCTTTTTTTTTTTTTTTTTTTTTTTTTACCCCCCCCCCCCCCCTTACTCCGTGACAATGAATGGACCTTCCCTAATCTAATCAATTTCGGAAAAGTGCCTACACGGTAAATCTGATAAACTCATTTTATGACTATATTTTGCACATTTTCAAGATTATAGTTTATACGTCAAAAAGTGACTAGTTTTTATACACGTATGAAGAGTACTTTTTACGCCTTTTCAAGTATGTCAACGGCGACAGAAAAAGGCGTAAAAAGTAGGCACCGCTGAGAAAAGAAAATTAACTCTGCCCGTGACTTGACGCCATTTTCAAATGGCATTTATTTGATAAGCGCAGTGTTTAAGTTCCGGAATTGTTTTAGGCTGTCGCAGTATAAAAAATGGAGGAATTATCCAATACGTTGGATACAGACGCATTCGCTAAATTGACAGATAAATAAATATTTGCTATTGTCAGTGATTACAAATGTTTAACACTGTATGAAACAAAACAGGTCTCCCATGCCCTGAGGCCGAATGCAGCTATGCGGGATACATTTTTAGGGACGAACCATTAAGCTTGGGACCGAGCTTGGGCCGATGTGCTGGTATTTTATGTGCCAAAAACTATATCCATTTTCTTCTTGACTAAAAACAAGCGTGAGTCCATTTCTGCGCAAAACCTCTAGACATGTTTTTGTTATTTTTTTATTTTCAACTAATAAACATGGCTGCGTAATCTAATAATGTCTTTTTCACTTTCGAATTTAAATTACGGAATTGAGCCATTTTCAGCAATACTCGAGCAATATTGATTTTCCATAATGCGTAAAAAGTACACTTCTTTTAAGTTATCAAAGGGGGTAAAGGGTGTCCACGATGAAATTGCCACACTATGAAATTGCTCTAACTTTTTAACCGTTGGGTAGAATTTAATGAAAATTTGAGTGGATTTAGTTCATAGTGCATTATTTACATCCTGCAAGTTTTAAAGTCCGGAAATGGAGTCGAAAGAACAGCTCGTGCGTGATAAAATCTTGCGCATTCATCACGAGAACAAGGATCTCTCGCATCGTTCCATCGCTAAAACGTTGGGAACCGCGAATTCCACGGTGTCGCGAGTGATTAAGCGGTTCGAGGAACGGTTGACCACCGATCGGAAGCCCAGAAGTGAAGGAAAAAGTATTCCGTACAACACCAAAAATCACAACCGCGTAGTTGGGGCCTTCAACCGAAATCCGAACGCCTCCGTTCGGGATGTAGCTAAGAATCTGCACCTAAGCCGAAGTTTTGTCCAGAAGGCTAAAACTAAGGCTGGGCTTCGAACGTTCAAGTTACAAAGGGCCCCTAATCGCGACGAGAAGCAGAACAAGTCCGCCAAAACCCGTGCCAGGAAGTTGTACCTCAACATGCTGACGAAAGTTGAATGCTGCATCATGGACGACGAAACATATGTGAAGGCCGACTTCAAACAGATCCCCGGCAACCTGTTTTTCACGGCCAAGGATAAGTTCAGCGTTCCGGAGCATGTCCGCACTCAGAAGATGTCCAAATTTGCGAAGAAATTCCTGGTTTGGCAAGCCATCTGCACGTGCGGGAAGCGGAGTGCACCTTTCGTGACCCAGGACACGATGAACGGACAGGTGTACATAAAAGAGTGCCTCCAGAAGCGGCTGCTTCCTCTCCTGAAGGCCCACAACGTCCCAACAATCTTCTGGCCGGATTTGGCCTCATGCCACTACTCCAAGGACGTGCTGAAGTGGTATGCGGACAATAAGGTCAATTTCGTGCCGAAAATGTTCAACCCTCCCAACACTCCGGAGCTCCGCCCCATCGAGAAGTACTGGGCGATTATGAAGCAGCACCTTCTTAAACGACCTAAGGTAATGAAGACAGTCGAGGAACTGAAGAAAGTATGGGTTGACATGCAAAAAACGGTTGATTCACAGGTTGTGCAGAATCTTATGGCCGGGGTTAAGGCCAAGGTGCGGGCATTTGCGTATGGACTGTAAATAAAATACGAGTAAAATGGTAAAATGAAGTTTAATAGTTATTCCTCAATCCCTGAAAATTTGATGGCAATCGGATGAAAACTCGAATTTTGCGAATCAATTTTGTGTGTGGCAATTTCATCGTGGACACCCTTTAAAAAGTATGCATGTTTTACTTTTCAAAAGGAGTAAAAAGTATGGGCGATACATCATGCGTCTGCCCAGAACTGAAGATTCTGAAGTCATGTTAGGAGAATCAAAGTCGATAGCAGATTGACGCTTCCTGAGCCTGGAACGACGGCTTCAACGAGATCCTGCAATCAAGGACTCGTACCATCGGTTCATGGAAGATTATCTACAGCTTGGACTCATGAAACAGGTGGAAGAGCTTGTAGATGACCGAATTCAGCACTGCTATATTCCTCATCACGTCGTATTCAAAGAATGCAGTACGACCACGAAGGTCAGAGTAGTCTATGACGCGTCGTGTAAGACTTCATCGGGCTATTCTTTGAATGATACTCTACTCGTTGGACCTGTAGTCCAGCAAGATCTTTTCTCAATCTACTTGAGGTTTCGAACCAGAGTTGTCGCTTTTATAGTAGATGTCGAGAAGATGTATCGACAAGTGTTGCATCATCCTGCCGAGTGTTCCTCCGCATACGGTACCGCAGACATTCTTCTGACTCCATCGCCACCTACGAACTGGAGACCGTTACGTACGGAACATCAAGCGCTCCATACTTGGCAACAAGGACCCTAGTGCAGATCGCGAAGGATTACGAGAATTAGTATCCAGCAGAGCTATTGATTCACTTCTCGAAGATTTCTACGCCGAAGACCTTCTGTCAGGGACATCGGACGCGGAATCTGCTATTATTCTCCGACAAAAAATCACCGCTATGCTGAGCTCCGCTGGATTCACACTTAAGAAGTGGGCGTCAAACGTTCAGGAAGTCCTAGCAGATATTCCTTTTGGTCGGATTCCAGCACTGTTATTCAGTGGTTACAAGCATCCCCAAATCGTTGGAAGACTTTCGTCGCAAATCGCGTGTCGAAAATCCAAACCACAACCAATGTCAATCAATGGACATTGACACATCGCAGGTTTAGAGAATCCCGCTGACGATATCTCGCGCGGCCTCAACCCAACGGACATTTTGCACCGTTCCCGTTGGTGGTATGGCCCACCTTGGCAGTCTCAACCGTCTGATATCTGGCCTGAAACCATCATCGACCAGGAGTACTCACTGGCAACATCTGAGGAAGGCCGCAAGATTCCGATTGTCGCCATGACTGCTGTACAATCTGACTTCATTGAGGATTTATTCGCACGCTACTCAAGCTACGGAAAACTACGCCGAGTCGTGGCTTTCTGCAAGCGCTATCTCCAGTGCCTGAAGGGCCGTGCTTTGCATCGCAAGTTCGATTAGAATTTCACTCAACAAGCAGTTTTTCAAGGATATAATTCGTCATCCGTTCAACGACTTACGACCACTGAGCTTCAACAAGCCGAGCAGCTACTGTGCCGTTTGTCACAACGCAAAACTTTTGCTGAGGAACTTTCGGATCTAAGTAATAGTGAACGTGTCGCTAAGTCCTCATCACTAAAGTGGCTGAGCCCGTTCGTAGACCAAGACGGGACACTCCGCGTCGGTGGCCGTATCCGCAACGCCGTGTTATCCGACGCTATCAAACATCCGATCGTGCTGCTAAACATCCGCTGTCTGCTCTGCTGGCAAGCAGTTACCATAAAATGCTACTGCATGCAGGCCCACAACTCCTGCTAGCCACTCTCCGCCAGAAATTTTGGATTCTAGGCGGCAGAAACCTGCTGAAATCCGTCTTCCACCAATGCCACACTTGTTTCCGATTCAAGCCCACTCTAGTGCAGCAGAGCACAGCCGATCTACCGGTATCGCGAGTTTCGCCGACGCGTCCGTTTTCTGTGTGCGGTGTCGACTATTGTGTACCGTTCTTTATTAAGTCTGCAGTTCGAAAACGTGGTCCAACAAAAATCTACGTGGCCATTTTCATCTGCTTCTCCGCCAAGGCTGTCCACATCGAGTTAGTAAGTGATTTGTCGACCGCTGCGTTTCTAGCAGCACTACGTCGGTTAGTATCTTGCCGAGGAATGGTCGTCGAACTGCATTCCGACAATGCTGCTGCGTTCAATGTTTTGAACAGGATTTATCGTATGCTAAAGGTTGAAGCAGTAGACTGTGAGCAGATCTTCAACTGGTGCTCAGAAAATGAAATTGCTTGGAAGTTTATTCCACCCCGAGCCCCACACTTCGGAGGTCTCTGGGAAGCAGGAGTGAAATCTGCGAAAACGCATTTGCTGAAGACCGTCGGTAACGTGAACTTAGCATACGAGGACCTCCTGACATTGTTGGCACCAATCGAGATGTGCCTCAATTCTCGATCGATTACGCCAATACCAGAGGACCCATCAGATCTAGAAGTCCTTACGCCAGGACACTTTCTAGTTGGAAGCAACTTACAAGCGATTCCTGAACCAAACTGGAAGGACACCGCTGACAATCGCTTAGATCACTGGGAATTGACCCAAAAATGGCTGCAGGTTATCTGGTCCCGCTGGTATCCAGAGTACCTTCAGCAGCTACAATCGCGTGCAACTAAGGGTTGCAATCTTCCAGTTACCATCGAAGTAGGCGCCATCGTCGTTACTAAGGAGGACAACCTTCCACCAGCAAACTGGCCGTTGGGGAAAATTGTCAAACTTCATCCGGGGAAAGATGGTGTCGTACGAGTCGTGACCTTACGAACTGCAACAGCAAAAGAAGTCGTGCGCCCCGTAGCACGAATTGCCATTCTTCCATCTTCAACCGTAGCTATGTAACCAGGTAGAGCAACCCTTTATGGGATAACTTGCTCGAAGCGCACCCGCGCATTCCAAAGGTAATTGCAGGTCCAATGTTGTATATTTCTCTCGAATGATCTACCTGGTGTCTTCTCTGTGCCCGGTATCCATCGAGGAGTTTCCGCATCTACATCTATATCGTCCCGATAACCATGGTCAAGCAGCGTTCAACTGGTGATTCACGTGCAGCTACAACCACTGCACCCAATTAGTGGAAAGAAAACAATTATTTGAATTTTGTTAATAGTATAGTAGGATTAAGATTAGTTGAAATACTGAATATTTCAAGGTGGCCGGAATGATGAATGTATAAGCGAAGTAATTTAATGCCCAATCCAAATGAAACGAACTAGATTCGAAACTGTGAGCAGAGAGAGAGAGAGAGAGAGTATGAGAGATATTTGGATTGGTTATCTGATGGTCACTATCGCAGTAAATAGGTGATAAGGAGATGGGAAACAGTAAATTATTCCAAAAACACACGTTAAACAACACAGTGCGGTCGTTTTCATTTCTCCTCATTCTCGTTGGTCGGTCGATGACTTTGGCGTTGTACAAGTGCCGTTTTAGTCCCTCAGTGCAATCCTTCTTTGGTGAAAGCGATTTCGTAAGAGTGCTATTTCTCGGGGCTAGTAATTAACTAGCGAAGAAAGTCCTTCTAGTACGGCAAGGCGAGTATCGTCAACATCACTTTTCGGAACTACTTAAATCGAAAACACAGCCGACGTACTTTTTTTTTACCGAAAACGAACACGAAAAAACCATGGTGCACTTTCCTCGCAATTTTCACTCAACGTGTACGAAAGCGGACGGAAAACATTGAAAAATTGCAAACGACGACAACGACGACTTGCTTTGTGTTAGTGGATTTGACAGTTCTAGAATTTTCCTTTTAAAAGAAAACATTTTTAAATTTACACACTTTCAAATCAAACGAGGAACTTTCGTTGTAGATAATTTTACTTTCAATTTAATGAAAAATGAACACTTTTCAGAAGTAAAGTGCAAAACTTTTAATAAAACATGATTTATTTTTTGTATGGCACGTTTATGGTTGTTTTTCGGAATGATTTATTTTTCTTGACTAAGAAGGGGTTCAAACTTCTATGAGAACATGCTTCTTACCCGAGAAATACACATTTTGTGTTTAAGTTACCTGGAAAATTCTCATGTTTGGTTGAAATTTGTGTTTCATATGTATGAGAGCCCCCCTTCCAGAAGACGGAGGGGTCTCAAATCACCATACAATCATTGCCTTCAAAACCCCCAACATGCCAAACTTGGTTCCATTTGCCTGATTTGTTCTCTAGTTATGCAAAAAATTGTGTTTCATTTGTATGGGAACTCCCCCTTTCAGAGAAGGGAGGGATCTCTTACTATCATAAGAATCTTTCCCGACCCCAAAAATGTCTCCATGTAAAATTTCACGCCGATCGGTTCAGTGGTTTTCGAGTCTATAAGGTTCGGACAGACGGACAGACAGACAGACAGAAATTCATTTTTGTATATATAGATAGATAGATATAGATTAGCCATTTAGTTTTTCAAGCCGTTTACCGCTATCATTCATTATTTTGAAAATTTTGTGCAGTAGGAACCTTAATAAGGGTGTCAACAATCATGCAACACTTTTTACCCTTCTTACACCAAAAGAAGGGTATTAAGAACGCTTGAAAACTCGACTTTTTATCCGAGGCCCAGAGGACCGAGTGTCATATACTATCCGAATCAGCTCGACGAACTGAGCACATGTCTGTGTGTGTGTATGTGTGTGTATGTGTGTGTATGTGTGTGTGCGCGTTACAAATCATGTCACATCGGTTTCTCAGCCATTTTTGAACCGATTTCAGTTCTGTTGACGGCAAATTAAAGCTACAACATTCCCATCAAACGCTTTTGAATTTTTTTTTGACATTTCGTTACGAAGATATGAACGAAACAGTACTTTACGGCATATTATAATAGTAATCTAACAGTTTAGTCTCCGATTACATACTGAGCTATTTGTGTACCGATTTTAGTTTTGTTGGTATCAAATTGAAGCTATAAAATTCTCAAATAACTGGTCAAAAAACCGAACAAGACCACTCACCCCAATCGATGCCGCTTGCATTCTATTGTTCCGCATCTGGTGCGTTGTATCTAAAGGGTGTCCACGATGAAATTGCCACACACAAAATTGATTCGCAAAATTCGAGTTTTCATCCGATTGCCATCTAATTTTCAGGGATTGAGAAATAACTATTAAAATTCATTTTACCATTTTACTCGTATTTTATTTACAGTCCATACGCAAATGCCCGCACCTTGGCCTTAACCCCGGCCATAAGATTCTGCACAACCTGTGAATCAACCGTTTTTTTGCATGTAAACCCATACTTTCTTCAGTTCCTCGACTGTCTTCACTACCTTAGGTCGTTTAAGAAGGTGCTGCTTCATAATCGCCCAGTACTTCTCGATGGGGCGGAGCTCCGGAGTGTTGGGAGGGTTGAACATTTTCGGCACGAAATTGACCTTATTGTCCGCATACCACTTCAGCACGTCCTTGGAGTAGTGGCATGAGGCCAAATCCGGCCAGAAGATTGTTGGGACGTTGTGGGCCTTCAGGAGAGGAAGCAACCGCTTCTGGAGGCACTCTTTTATGTACACCTGTCCGTTCATCGTGTCCTGGGTCACGAAAGGTGCACTCCGCTTCCCGCACGTGCAGATGGCCAAACCAGGAATTTCATCGCAAATTTGGGCATCTTCTGAGTGCGGACATGCTCCGCAACGCTGAACTTATCCTTGGCCGTGAAAAACAGGTTGCCGGGGATCTGTTTGAAGTCGGCCTTCACATATGTTTCGTCGTCCATGATGCAGCATTCAACTTTCGTCAGCATGTTGAGGTACAACTTCCTGGCACGGGTTTTGGCGGACTTGTTCTGCTTCTCGTCGCGATTAGGGGCCCTTTGTAACTTGAACGTTCGAAGCCCAGCCTTAGTTTTAGCCTTCTGGACAAAACTTCGGCTTAGGTGCAGCTTCTTAGCCACATCCCGAACGGAGGCGTTCGGATTTCGGTTGAAGGCCCTAACTACGCGGTTGTGATTTTTGGTGTTGTACGGAATACTTTTTCCTTCACTTCTGGGCTTCCGATCGGTGGTCAACCGTTCCTCGAACCGCTTAATCACTCGCGACACCGTGGAATTCGCGATTCCCAACGTTTTAGCGATGGAACGATGCGAGAGATCCTTGTTCTCGTGATGAATGCGCAAGATTTTATCACGCACGAGCTGTTCTTTCGACTCCATTTCCGCGAGTTTTGATCACAGGACTTTAAAACTTGCAGGATGTAAATAATGCACTATGAACTAAATCCACCCAAATTTCCATTAAATTCTACCCAACGGTTAAAAAGTTAGAGCAATTTCATAGTGTGACAATTTCATCGTGGACACCCTTTATATATATAAAAATGGATTTCTGTCTGTCTGTCTGTCTGTCTGCCTGTCTGTCTGACCCTAATAGGCTCGGAGACTACTGAACCGATCGGCGTGAAAATTTGTATGCAGGGGTTTTTGGGGCCGGGGAAGGTTCTTAAGATAGTAAGAGACCCCTCCCTCCTCTGAAAGGGGGGCTCCCATACAAATGAAACACATATTTCTGCATAACTCGACAACTGATCAAGCAAAAGAATCCAAATTTAGCATGCGTAAGTTTTTGGAGGCAAGAAATGTTTCTATGGTAGTTTGAGACCCCTCCCCTCTCTAGAAAGGGAGGCTCCCATACAAATGAAACAGAAGTTTCTGCATATCTCAAGAACTAATCAAGCAAATGGAACCAAATTTGGCATGTGGGGTTTTCTGGTGGCGAAAAATAATTCTGTGGTAGTTTGAGACCCCTCCCCTCTCCTAGAAGGGGTGCTGTCATACAAATGAAACTGAAATTACTTCATAACTTTAGATCTAATAATGCAAATGGATCCAAATTTGGCTTGCGGGGATTTTAAAGGCAATAAATATGTCTACGGTGGTTCGAGACCCCTCCTCTCTCTCTCTCTGGTAGGGGGGGAGGGGGCTCCCATACAAATGAAACACAATTTTCTGCATAACTCGAGAACTAATGAAGTAAATGGAACCAAATTTGGGAGGTAGAGGTTTTTGAAGGCAAGAAATGTTTCTAAGGTAACTCCGAATATATAAAAATGGATTTCTGTCTGTCGGTATGTCTGTCTGTCTGTCTGACCCTAATAGGCTCGGAGACTACTGACCCGATCGGCGAGAAAATTTGTATGCAGGGGTTTTTGGGGCCGGGGAAGGTTCTTAAGATAGTAAGAGACCCCTCCCTCCTCTGGAAGGGAGGGCTCCCATACAAATGAAACACAAATTTCTACCAAAAATGAGAATTATCCAGGTTACTTAAACACAAAATGTGTATTTCTCGGGAAGAAGCATATTTTGATAGAAGTTTGAACCCCTGTTTATTCAAGAAAAAAAAACTCATTTAAAAAAAAACATAAACGTGCCAGTTATATTAAATTTTCCTTCATTTAGTTGCAAGCGTAGCAGCGCACGCACCGGGTTCAGCTAGTAGCACATACAGCGGACTAGCCACACTAAAGGGTGTACGGAACCAAATTGCGACACACAACAATATTCGGCAAAATTCGCCCGTTCAACCAATCATCTTCAAACTTTCAGGGAGTCAAATAAAACATGTTATGAATATTTAACCATATTTGTTTTATGCAATTTCAATTCCATATCCAAATTCACGAACCTTCTTCTTTACACTACTCATAAGGTCCTGTACAACATTTGGACCAACTTTTTTTTTGCGTGGCTATCCATTTTTTCTTCATATCTGCCTCCGATTTCACCTCCTTAGGATGCTTCCGAAGTGCCTGCTTCATGATGGCCCAGTACTTTTCAATTAGCCGCAGTTCCTGTGCGTTCGGCACGAAATTGACCTCCTTAGCCTTGTACCACAACAGAACCTCTTTCGAATAATGGCACGAGGCTAAATCCGGCCAGAAAATCGTAAGACAATCGTGTGACCTCAGAAGAGGAAGTAGACGCTTTTGGAGGCATTCCTTTAGGTACACCTGCCCATTGACCGTTCCAGTTGGTGCTACGCTTTCCACACGAGCAAATTGCTTGCCAAATCATATATTTTTTGGCAAACTTTGACATCTTCTGCTTTCTAACGTCCTCAGGGACATCGAATTTATGATGAGCAGTGAAAAACTGGAGCCGGAAGCTGTTGGAAGTCTGCTTTTACATACGTCTCATCATCCATAACGAGGCAATGTGGTTTCGTCAACATCTGGGTGTCCAGCTTCCGTGCACGTGTTTTACCTACCGTATTCTGCCATTCATCGCGATTAGGTGCCTTTTGCACTTTGTACGTGTGTAGTTCTTCACGTTTTTTCGCATCTTGCTCGAAAGTTTTGGTTAGATTCAGTTTCTTCGCCACATCTCGAACTGAACTGTTGGGATTCCTCTTGAATGCTTGAACTACCCACTTGTGATCCCTAACACTATACGGAGATCCATTTTTGCCACTTTTTTCCTTCCGATCGATGGTCAAACGTTCGTGGTACCGATTTAACACACGAGACACCATAGAATGTACCATTCCCAGCTTCCTGCTGATGGCACTACGAGAAACATCCGGATTTTCGAGATACGTGCGCAAAATTTGTTAGTGCCGCTGCTGTTCTTCCGACTCCATCTTCGCAACGATTGCACATCTGCTAGTAAAACTTATACAGCGTAAACAAATACATATTGAACTAATTCCATACAAAATTTCAACAGAAAATACCCAACGGGTAACAAGTTACAGCCATTTAAAAGTGGTGCAATTTGATTCCGTACAACCTTTATGCGACTCTATAGAATTAGTCCAGCATCGATTGGCTCGAGTGGTCTGGTTTTGAACTGCAACGAGTGTATTCGAAAATTACACAAAGTCTCCATTTACAATAAATACACAATTTTCAACGAACATGCACTTATTAAGCATCTTGAATCCATATCGATCATCAAAATTGACGCTTAGGATTGTCTAATAATTCGTTCTATGGACTGATTATATGAAATTTCTAATATTTAGGGAAAGTCCATTAATTATGTCACGTAAAAAAAGTGACTTTATAACCCCCCCCCCCTTTGTATGGACCTTCAAAATTTTTTGTATGGATTGTCACGTTTTCCCTAACCCCCTCTCCCCCCTTACTGCGTGACATAATTAATGGACCTTCCCTTATGTAATATCCCCTCTTATATAACTAACATAAACAGGTCGTTGAAGACTATTAATGCCAATATTTTAATCACATGAATGAACAATACGTTCAGGATTGACAAATAGTTCATTTTACAAACTGAATGTATGACGTATCGAATATTCCTGGATCTTCCTAGAATTTCTGATGAAAATATGTATCCAGTACCTTATTGGCCACATTTGAGTTCGTAACTCTGGTGAAGTGTAAGAAGGTTTCCGTCTCACCATTGGTGGATTAAATTGGGTTTTTTTTACTGTTTTGATTAAAATGGCATATTAGCATCTCTTGAATTATGAGCAGCAAAGGACAACACTCCCGTCAACGAGGTTCCTACTATGTTAGAGCAAACAACGAGAAGCATTACCCCTATTTCCCCAGCACCGGAGTCAGCTGTCACCACTGGTTCTCAACCGGATACACCTCGACAACCAAGAAGCAAGATCAAAGCACCAGACAAATTTAAAGATTATCTTTTAGATTTTGACTGAACTGTTTGAACTTTATTTTTGTGATGTTGTGAAGATGTTGTGGTATTTACCTCAATGCCCCCTTTTATAGTTATGAGTACACCCCTTTGCGTTCTCAAATATCACTAATACAACGCAGTATCATTCAGTTAAAAAGCTATTTTCTGGAATAAACTCGTCTTACAACACACACTAAAGCACCTATTGACAATATCTCGTTGCTGCAAGCTGTTCTTCCTTCAACATTGGCTTGAATTGAGATTTGTTGATATTTTCAGTTAACCTCTCTTCCGCGTCATCTGACAAGGGCGCTGTTGAAATATGGTTTCTCATAATTTGAGTATCTGGTTCCGTAGATTTCCTTCTCATTTCGATCTACTTGAACATGATTACTGCTTAAATTTTGCTTCGGATTGCTTTCTACCATCACAACTGTCCACACTGTACCGGAATACTCACCAACCATTTTTTTCTTCTCATTCTTCCAAAATCATTCGCTCTTCTTGTTTACAGTCCTTCTCATCTAACTCTCCCGCTCTCGTACATCGGTATATAATCTTATCGGAAGCTTTTCCACCCGCCCGAGCCCGAGAAATGCGAGCGACATATTTCCCTCTCAACAACAGAACACATCCTGCAAGTACGGTCTCAATTCACCCACCCACCACCCTGCTGCAGCATCCGCAATCTCGCAATTCAGAGACAGAGAGGCTGGACCAACGCTTTTCGATGTGACAACTCCAAGCATCCCTCAATCGCTTTGTTCGCTCACGCACTGCTGTTCTTCCTCCGATAACCTTCATCCGAAACGCATCGAACGTGCACCACCTGCTGCTATTGGTGACTGCAGCCCTAAAGTTTTCCAACCATGGCCTACCATTTTTGATAAATTCCATCAGATCCATCTGGGCTGCAGTTCGTTTCGGTTCGCGAGGTTTTCCCATTGTTGTTGTTTGCCGAAAATAAGTGAAACAAGTGTGACGCGAGTGGTGAAAATTATCCATTTTTCCAATCCGAGAAAATGCCACCACCACCATCATCATCATCATCACCATCATCAATATCATCAGCGCGAAAGGTTTCCCCCGTTACGGGTGAGAGGAGAACGTCGTTTTAAAGTTGAAAAATTGAACATATTTTGACGCCAGGTAAAGCAGCGAGTGGAAACGGGAAAAGTGGACGAAGAAGTTGTTTGATTTTTCTTCTTTATTTTTGGCCATTGGCCATTTGGTTTGAGGGAGGGGTAGTCAACGAAAGCCGCCCGGACGAGGGATCCCCATTTATATTTATGGGTCTCCATGGGTGAGAGAGCAAACGGAACGCGAGCGGTGCGAGAGTGAGAGAAGCGTGGTGCCCCCGGATTTTTTCCCGAGTGTTTGATTGTTTACTACTGTTGGTGGAAAATGCTGTCGCCTGCCTGTTGAAGTGTAGATTCTCTTCTACGACGCGGCGGCCATCCATCGACACAGAGCATATCGCGTGCAGTAGCACCCGGTCAGGCCCCCTCCAAAACGTGTGTGCAGAAACACCTTAACTCTCACAGTTTGGGGACAGACATGAGAACGGACGGACGGCAATCGGCGGACGTCGTTTGGTTGGTCGGAGATCAGAGTGACGACAGTGGCGGAGCAAGTGATCAGACCGGGGACGGTGGAGGAATAAGCTGTGAATTCGCGAACGGCTCGAGGCGGACTAGGCGCAGGCCGGTGGCGAGGCAACAAACGATGAAATTTGCCTGCGACAGTGCTCATCATCGCCCGGTTCAGTCTATCAGCTGAGCTCGACGGCCACAGTCGTTGAGACGAAAGTTCGCGTCAAAACACGTGCCAGTCGATTCCTTATCTTTTCGCGATCGTCCTCGGAGCAGTACCATGGCGTCGACCGTCGCGAATGCTGACCGATTCGTTCCCAACGGAAACCAACAACCGATAACAGAATGTGATAGCGTTAGTGATAGTGAAGGGGTAGTAGATTTAGTGAATCCCGCGAATGTGGCCCGCTTCAAGGCTGAACTGGTGGCGTTTCTCGCTGATCTGTACTCGCCCGATCAGCCTTGGGATATTGATGTGTTTGAGGGCTACGGAAGAGGAATGGTAGCTACCCGTGATATCGCAGAAAACGAATTGATCTTCCTGGATCGACCCATCTTGGTTGGTCCTCGAGTCAACAACTACGATGTAATTTTCTGTGCCAGTTGTTGTAAAATACAGAAGAAATTAACCCTCTGCACTGGAGGCTGTCGTCTACCGATTTGTCCAGACTGCGATGTTAGTGCAGCTCCGGAAACTCCCCATTCCGCCGAATGCCGTGTCATAACCTCTTGGAAACCCAAAGACCAGAACCGATACTGCAAAACCATCCTGTACGCCCTAACATCGATCCGTGCATTCCTCATGAACGATCATCATCGGTCGATTGTGCTCAACATGGAGGCCCATCCCCCGCGCAAGGACATGATCACGGAGGTTGAACGAATTCTCAAGGATGAAGTCTTCAGCAACCTGCCGAATGACAGTCCAGATGTGCGTTACCTTCGCCAAATTGTCAACGTACTCAACACAAATGCATTCGAAACGTTCCGAATGGTTCAGGACGCGGAAAACAATGATCACGAAATCATCCTCCGCGGTCTGTACATCCTGGGAGCTTTGATGAACCACTGCTGCTTGCCAAACATCCGGTACGTGTTCGACGAGAATCTGGTGATGCGTTGTTACGCCTCGAAGCCCATCCGCAAGGGCGAGCAGATCTTCAACAACTACTCCAAAACGCTCTGGGGAACGCAGCATCGGATTATCCATCTGTCATTCTCGAAGCACTTTCTCTGCAATTGCGAACGCTGTCGCGATCCAACGGTAAGTGATTCTTCTTCCCCCTCCCATCTTAAATATCCAATTAAAGAATGTGTGTTTTGGCACCTTCCCCTCGGTGTAAAATATGATATTTTCTCAATAACCGATATTTGCGCTAAAAATATGCTGTCGGTTCGGGCTAGGCTATTTTGCACGAAACTCGAAATCGCATTGTGGGAAAAAGACACCGGTGTGACTTGGAAATGTCAAATGTTGAAATTTTACGGGGACGAGCAGTGACAGTTGCTATAGTTGCAACGTTTGGGCGCTAAATATGGAAGTGATACAGTGATTTCCATCCGAAGCTTGCGCGTGCATTATTGGATGGTCGTGAAAGCAAATGCTTATTGATGGGAAATGATTTATTTGACTAAACAGCAGATTACCGCTTTGAATTTTCAAAAAAAATTTGTTTCAATTTTAAATGAGTGCATTCAGTGTTTGCGTAAAGGGTGAGCCGCTAATTATTGCGGCACTTTAGATTGATTAATAAATCGGCTATAGTTATCCAAATAAAACCATTTTTTTGTAGTATTTCAGTGTTTTTGATTTCAGCTTAAATTTTAGGATAAGTTTGAATAAAATGCTCAAAGTTGTTTACGAGGGCATGGCATTTCTCATTTTTTTTTCCTCTTCCTTCATTTCTTTTTTTGTCCTTCGCCTCTCCTTTGGTCATCCAAAGTTCGTGCTTCATCACTGCTCAATAAGTTTCGATCGGACGAGGTTCCGGGCAGATTGCTGGGTTCATGTCATTCGGTATAAAATTCATAGAATTTTCCGCATACACTCCTTCATGGTTTAGGAGTAGGGACATGAAGCCAAATCGGGACAAAACAACGGTTTTTGATCGTGCTGTCCCAAGCTTTTGCCGTTTTTGGAGCCACTCAGTTCTTTGAATCTCATCGTTTATGGTTCACTTCGTTTGCCAACAAAAATTTGAAAAACATTAAGTTTTTTGGCCAAGTCCTGCGTCGAAATGTAGTAATCAGCGCTCTCTGTTTTTTTTGCCTGTCATTTTTGGCTTCTTGTGTGCAGCTTCGGGCTTGTGGTCCACTGTTATCAGTTCCTGATACCTTTTCGAATTAAGTTCTAGCTTATTTTGCGTCGCGCCCTTTAACGCCCTTGAGTACGTACGCAGCAATCTGCTTTGTCATGTTGGCTGCAAGCGCGGGATCTCTAGCCATCTTAAGTTCCAGACATTCGAAACGCTCGACCGCCATGTTGTAACATCTTGAAGCCCTATTTCATAGAGCTTTAAAATAGACCTGTTCCATATCTTTCACCGACTCTAACAATCGTCTGCTCCAAAATGGTCTTGGCACGCTTATCCTCTTCAGACTCCGGCAGTAACGCTGGGTTAACACGTGCATCTTCCAAATAATCTCTAACTGTACAGGGTGCGGCAGAAAATAATGCGAAAATTTGTTCTATTTCTTTCAAATCCCATTTTCAACTAATTCAAGCAATAATATCAACATTTTCGTGTGTAGTTATCTTTATAAAGTCCTTTTAAACAAATTTGTTCAATGTTTCCTCCATTTTTATTAATAACATCCTCGAGCCGACGCCGGAAGCCAGAGTATGCCTTTCGGACGTAGTCCTCCGACATTGACTGCCATGTGCGTGTTATGGTTGACTTCAGGGTTTTGCAGTCTCGTGCTTCAACATATGCTCAAATCGAATAAGCCAACGGATTAAGATCTGGACTGCTAGGGGGCCACAAATCCTTCGGCCAAAACTTCATGTTATCGTTCAACCATTGTTGGGTTCGGTTGGACGCGTGACACGGCGCTCCGTCCTGCTGTAGGACAACGTTTTGGTCCTCGGAGAATTTGGCCGTCACCCAGGGAAGCACTTGGTCCTTTAAAATACCGGTATACACTTCGGTATTGATTTTAACTCCAGCATCAATGAAAACAGGCGGCATTTTCAAACCGTTGGACGCCACCAAGCCAAACATCATAACATCAGCCGGATGTTTGGTTTGAAATTTGAATTTCACTTTTTCCGGAACGTTCTCCATTTTCTGCGGTGAAATGAACCGGTCCGTGCGGCTGTTGGCCACAGCAACAATGCTGAATAGCTTTTCGTCGGAGAACCGGATTATCATTTTTTCCTTCTTCAACAAGGAAAGCAATCTCTTGGAACGAGTCACCCGTAGTTCCCTGACCCGTAATCAAGTGGCGTTTCACTCTGGCTCTGGAAGATGCATGCAGGTCTTCTTTGATCATTCTCCGCAATATTAGCTTCCATTGCAAGTTTTCTTATGGAACGCACCGGGTTGCGAGCAATTTTTGCACGGACTGATTTAATCACGTTCGGCGTGCGTGAAAAGCGCGGACGTCCGCTTCCCGGCTTTCGCTGCTTAGAACCATCCTGCAGGGACTTTTTTATGCGGTAAACTGTTGCCAAATGACACCCTACCACCTTGGCAATCTCTTTCGGTTTCTTCTGGGCGAGCAACAAACTGGTGATCACTTCTTTCGCGAACATTTTACGAATTTGCAAAAAAAAAAACAAATAGAATGTTTGGATGCAGCACCTGAAAGTAAACATAAACAAATACACTTTAGACAGAAATTAGTCGCTAGCTACACGAATTAACCCAATACTCAAGTTTGAACATTTTCGCATTATTTTCTGCCGCACCCTGTACGGGGTGAGTGTGAATTCCTGTCAGTGAATTAAAGATTGTACTTGAAAAAAATTCAACTCTTCTTTTGTGTATAACTTTTTATTGCACAGGTAAAAATAGATGAATTTTTGGGTAACACTAGTTCAGAGGTTATAGAGATGGCTTCTAAGCAAGAAGTGCTTCTACAAAAAAAATTACGGGTGCGGTCGTGGAAACTCCAGGCCAGTGCTACAGGTGAATCGCGAAACAGTTGGGAATCTACAATTTACCCATCTGCCGTGTGGTGAAATCGTACAAGAAGACCCAGATGACCCAGCGGCAAGCTGGCAGCGGAAAGAGAAAAGCGAAAACGACCGACCCCGTAAACGCAAGGAAGATGAGGGATTACTTCAAGCGCAATTCGAACCTTTCGATTCGGGACGTGGCCAAGAAGGTCAATTCTTCCGTCTGGTTCGTCCAGCAGATAAAGAAGCGGGCCGAACTTCACGTCTTCAAGGTAAGGAAGGCGCCTAAACGAACCTATAAACAGAATACGGTGTCCAAATCCCGCGCCAGGAAGCAGTACCGCGAGTGGTTGGGGCAGCCACAATGCATCGTAATGGACGAGACGTAAATTAAAGCGGAGTTTTTCATCGTTGGTTTGGGTTCAAGTGCCCGGCCGCTAAGGGTATTCCAACGAGCCAACCGTAATGCAGGAAACCCAACTAAACCTGAACCATTGTGAGGCCGCCCGGCAACTGCTGTGTCAGACAGTTAGCGAGTCGGCATCGGATATCGCCATAATTTCCGACCCATACCGCATCCCAGCCGGCAACGGTAACTGGTTACGGTGCGGACAGGTACAATATGGCGGCATTATGGACGACGGGCAAGTACCCGGTTCAGGAGGTTGTGTCTACCACAAACGAAGGCTTCGTGGTTGTAAAAGTGAATGGAGTGTTCTTCTGCAGCTGCTACGCACCGCCAAGATGGTCGATCGAACAGTTTTCCAGTATGCTCGATCGGATGACAATGGAACTAACTGGCCTTAACCCGTTGGTAATAGCGGGGGACTTCAACACTTGGGCGCTCGAGTGGGGGAGCCGCCTTACCAACCCTAGGGGCCAGATTCTTCTGGAGTCCTTGGCTAGGCTCAATGTGGACCTAGCTAACGTGGGTACCTAGAGTACCTACCATAGAAACGGAGCGGAATCGATCATCGATATAACATCTAGCAGTCCTGGGCTGCTTAGTAATTGGACGGTGGATGATGGTTACACCCATTGCGACCACTTAGCCGTTCGTTATTGTATCGTCTACAATACAAGGCAGCGTGCGGAAGGAGGAGCATCCACTCCATTCGCCCGCAGATGAAGGACGTCCTTCTTTGATGTAGAGACTTTTAAAGAGGCACTTGAGAGGGTACGAAACTTATGCGAAACCCAGGAACCTTGCGGCGAACGACTCGTTATGACACTTACACGAGCGTGCGATGCGACCATGCCGAGGAAAGTCAAACCGAGGAATGGAAGATCGCCGGTGTATTGGTGGACGGAGTCGATCGCCGACCTCCGAAGAACATGCCTCCACGCAAGACGGAGGGTGCAAAGTGCCTGGTCAGACGCCGATAGAATCGAGCGTAGAGGGGCGCTAGTCGCCGCGAAGGCCGCACTAAAGAGGGAGATAAAGGCCAGCAAGCGAGCCTGCTACGAATCCGTGGGATGACGCCTACCGGGTAGTAATGGCCAAAACCAGAGGATCGGCGGCTCCAACCGAGCGTTGATCAGAGCTGCTGCAGGTGGCCCCCCGCTGCTGTAGATTTGTCCCATGACCAGCATTCCAGTATCCCAGACCTTAACGCTGTCATAGCGACGGAAGGGTGGACGGCTCAGCCGAACACCCGAGACCACGTCGGCATTGACAACGGCACAACGGGGGCCGGCGACGGTGACGAATGAGGAACTCATTGCGATAGCAAAGTCGCTAAAGGTGAACAAAGCGCCGGGACCGGATGGTATTCCGAACCTGGCTATCAAGACGGCTATCTTGCTGGATCCCGAAATGTTCAGGGTGGTGATGCAAAAGTGTCTGGACGAGGGCGTCTTCCCGGACGCCTGGAAAATTCAGACCCTTGGGATGCTACCAAAGACAGGGAAGCCACCAGGAGATCCATCGGCATATAGACTTATATGTCTGTTGGATACAGCGGGTAAGGTGCAATACTGACAACATACACGAGGGTAAGGTGGTCTGTCTAAAAATCTTCTCAAATGACTGACAATATACATACGTGACTTAGGTGAGAAATGGTTCAATAGCGCCAGTTGGTCTGTCTAATAATCAGTTTGGCTTCCCGAGCGGGGTGAAGATAGTCGGGTTCGCGGACGACCTCACTCTGGAGATATGTGGTGAATCCATTGAAGAGGTGGAGCTAACGGTCTCGCACTCCATTGGCATTGTGGAGAGATGGATGAGTTCCAGGAAACTGGAGCTAGCCCACCATAAGGCTGAGGTCACGGTTGTTAACAACCAAAAATCGGAGCAACGGATGCGACGATCAGTGCAGGTAACTGCACAATCGAATCGAAGAGGTCTTCGGGGTATCTTGAGGTCACGATCGACGATAAGCTGTCCTTTATCAGCCACGTCGATTACGCCTGCAAGAAAGCCTCTATGGCTATATCGGCATTATCCCGCATGATGTCGAATAGCTCGGCGGTGCAAGGGAGTAAGCGTAAACTCCTGGCTAGTGTCGCCTTGTCCATACTCAGGTACGGTGGGCCGGCATGGATCACCGCCTTGAGTACCAAGAGCTCCTTGAGTAAGCTAGAGAGTACGCACAGGCTTATGTGCATAAGAGTGATTAGTGCATACCGAACGGTATCACGCGACGCGGTCTGCGTCCTAGCGGGGATGATGCCAATAGGCATAGTCATAAAAGAGTATGTAGAGTGTTTCAAACAACGTGGAACAAGAGGTATTCGAAAGACCACTAGAGCCGAATCCATGGTTAAGTCGCAAAGGGAATGGAACAACGTAACCAAAGGTTGGTGGACCCACCGACTAATCCCGGAACTCGCCGGGTGGGTTGGTAGGCGACACGGTGAAGTGAACTTCCACTTAACGCAGATATTGTCTGGCCACGGCTGTTTTAGACAATATCTGCACAAATATGGGCATGCACAGTCCTCCGCATGCACCGAGTGCGCGGGAGTCGAGGAAACTGCGGAACATGTGTTCTTCACATGTCCTCGCTTCGACGGCGCGAGATCCGGCATGATGGCCGACTCCGGATAATTGGTCCAGAGGATGTGTCAAGACCGGGACGTCTGGGACGCGGTATGCGTAGGAACCTTCCAGATTGTCCTTGATCTCCAACAAAATTGGCGAAACGACCAACGGCAGGTCGCAGGGACCACCTAACTGCTAAAGCCCTAAGTAGTTAGACATAGTGGGTGCTTAACAAGCACAATAATCCCCTCCCCGAAGTAATACCGAAAGGTGGTCCCGGTGAGGGTCCAGGGCTTAAGGCACGGGTGGGTTTTTAGTGGGTTGAGGAGTTGGCACCCTCATCCCCACACCCTGAGTTCTTCAGGAGTCTGTTTGCAGATTTTCCATTCCGTCTAAAAAAAAGCCGTTTGCTTCAAAACACGTCGAAATATCAAAACATAAACAATCGAGGGGTCTTTCGACGGAAACTTATCGAAAACATATCGATTTCTGAAGTGGGCACTTTTTTGTCACTGTTTTTTCAATACAAATTGATTTTTTAGTTCTTTAAGTCGAACTCTTTTTTTATTATTATTCCATAAGTGAAACTTGAAAAGAACATAAAAAATAAGATATCAAAAAAGACTACAGTGTGTTTACTTTAATTTGAACCA
Source organism: Aedes koreicus (assembly GCA_024533555.2). Taxonomy (NCBI): domain Eukaryota; kingdom Metazoa; phylum Arthropoda; class Insecta; order Diptera; family Culicidae; genus Aedes; species Aedes koreicus. The sequence continues at coordinate 53,662 of JAHHFK020003586.1, read as the reverse complement.
AATAAATGAGAGAAATTCAAAAAATTATGAGGTGGACACTTTATTTTGCCTATCAGTCCCCCATCTTTTTTAAACCCCAAACAAAACCCCCCCCCCCCCCCCCCCCCCCCAAAAAAAAAAACACCAACACCCCCCCACACAAACACCCAAAACCACAAAAAACACCCACAGATCCCCCCCCAAAAAAAACGGCCCACTTAATTTCCCATTTTTTGTGGGTTTTTCCCAAAAATGGCCGCAATGATAACCGATTTGCATCAGCTCTCCTCATTTTCGAAGGCACCCATCTAAAAAACCACGAACATTGAACGCTCAGGAAATTTTAATCACATGTGATTTAAGTTTGGCAAGTGAAGTATTTGTAGTTTTTTAGATTTGTGTCTTAGAATATTCGAAGTGGCGATGCAAATCGGCCATGATGGTCATTTTTGTATTCCAGCCTCCATCATCCTGAATGAATCAAACAAAATCGCTACAAACTTAAATTGACCACCTTCGGGTAGTTCCAGCAAATTGACAAGCTGACCACTTTCGTAGGTATTGCATGTCAATGATGTTAGTACCTACACCAGCAAATTGCAGCCATGAGCCACCACGTCGTCTCGTCATCGTTCGTCGTCACCGCTGGACTGGCTATGATGGTGCATTGCGGATGTGAGGGCTAGGGCTACAAAAAAGGAAACTGGCATCCAAGCGCCAGCCGCGGTCGAAGCCGGACTAAAATGGACATGGCGCGCAAACCACTCTCTTCTACTGCAGGTGAGCTCAGTTTGTCTCAACGAGCTTCAGGTTGCTATTGTACCACCTTAGGTGGTTGCTAAAGAGTGAAATTTAAATATTTCACGCCTTGCGTGTGTTGGAATTTTGCTTCCGGCTGCTTTAGTGATGTTCCTGTTAGTACCTTTTGGAGGTTTGAGAACACATTATGTTTGCATTTTTAATGTTATGCAGAACTTCCGCTAATTGCTCAGCCGTACTCAAACCAAATGCCTTGATTTTTTAAACATGTATAGACACTTTGTTGGATGAGTAATATCAATAAACGACGGGAATGAATTCTCTACCGACGTACTGCTGCTTCGAAACTGAACAATTTAACGAATTTATTTTTCGAAGCAAACCCAAATATTTTGCAATCCAATCAACACCCCATTATTCCATTGTTTGAGGCAACATCACGTCCCCGGACCCAAAGTGTACAATAAATCGATTCGTTTCAGCGTTCTTCCCTACACTAGAACGAAGCAAATCATCAGCACGCTAATTTTAACAGACTCCGATTAATTAGCAATAATACTTCGTTCCGAATTATTTCGGTCTGCTCTAAAAAAAATGTGACTGAATATATATCAGATCATTTCAAATTGTTCGGTTAGGTAAGAAAAGCTAGACCTTTTATTTTTGGCACCTCTCAGCATTAAATGAGGAACAGATCATGTGACAGAGAGGATCAATTTTGCTTCCCGATTTATAACAGTCGAAATCGGATCGGCATTCTAGAAGTGGACGCAACAAATCTTACAAATAGCTCAACCGACACGGTTCATACCTTTGCCCCTTCGTGAAGAGCTCCGAATATTTTTATATTATTTCATGTTTTTATTTTCGCGATGCCGATCGGTTTGCTTGTCACATTTTTTTCCCCTATGCTTGCGTGTTGTTGTTGTTGTTGTCGTAGGCCAGTGGCGTATGGGTTTTAATGAAGAAGCGGGAATGGCGGATAGACCATCGAGTTGGTTGAGGAAAAGGCGTTCGGTTGGTATTGCGACAACGGTAATTAATGCTGAACGCGCTTCAACTCTAGTTCGGACGACCACCCTTTGGCTGTATGTTCGTTTGTTGGTTAGCGATGATTTGAAAAGAATAATAAATAGAAAGTTGTACACGATGGGAAATCTGCAATCTTTGGTTAAAAAATGCGAATGATTGCTATCGCGTCACTTATTAAGCAAACGAATGCTCTAATTTAAGGGACTTGGCTCGGGCAAAATGCTTGAGACCGGATGACTGTCATGACTTTACTTAGACTTTTTCAATAACAACAACAACAATAAATCAAGGTAGCAATTGGACAATTGGGAAAAAACGTGTTTCGGTTACGTTTTGAAAATTCGTGGATTTCGCGTAAAAAATCCTATAAATCAGTTTAAAATACCCTTAAAAATACTGTAAATTCAAAGTTAACGCAAAGAAGCTCTGTTTTTCTTCAAGAGTTTTAATCGCGAGAGTGAATTTCAAACTGAAAAGTGATAAAAGTTAAGTTCCTTGAGAAGAAAGAGAACCATAACCTATAAATAGCGAACCAGAAAAAAAAACTACATAAGAAGAAGGAGAAAAAAGGGAAGAAACAGTGGCCCATAAATAGCATAGAACATAGCATAGCATATGCGATTGTACAACTCGTGGGTGGCTATACAATACTCAATTATTAATTATATAATGTTCAGTAATAATTTTTAGGAGTAATCTACAATGTAGTGTCGCGAAAAGGTATTTGGGACTAATACTTTTCCCTACATTATAAAAAACTGCTAGCACACTATTGTACACCTGGCCACGTCCTTACAATCGCTGGGGATGGAAAGGAATGTTAATACAACATCTACTAGTGAAGATTCAGGGAACCCATACTATCTTCATAGATGCCTCAGGAATGCATGTTTGTGTTAGTAAGGGTACCATTCTGACTCACATTCCGGACACTTAAGCGTGTTTATGAACAAATTTGGGACTATAGGAACTATAATAAGATATCAAGTGAAATTGAAAAAAGTTTCCATTCGAAAGGTGGGAGAGAAACACCCAAAAAAAAAAAAAAAAAAAAAGAAAAAAAAACCAACACCAAAAAAAAAAAAAAAAATAAAAAAAAAAAAAAAAAAAAAAAAAAAAAAAAAAAAAAAAATATACTGAGGCTCTCCTCCTCTCCCTTCAAAAAAAATTATAGAAAAATATCTCCCCCACCCCCCCCTTTATTCTTATTGATTCTGAGCCAACACAAGCCAATACAAAGCACCAAGATGTAACTATGCTAAAGGCATAACTTCTAGTCTCTCTAGTCATCTGAATCCGCTGATTCCTTACCTTACCTTACCAATCAGAATAAGCCCGGTGTGGCCTCTGCTGTACACAGAAGTTGTTTCCATTGTAATCGGTCCATGGCTGTACCTCGCCAGCCTCGCTGTCTGCGGAGGGTCCGCAGGTCGCCGTCTACTTGATCGATCCACCTTGCTCGTTGCGCGCCTCTTCTTCTTGTACCGGTCGGTTCGTTTTCGAGAACCATTTTCACAGGGCTGTCGTCCGACATTCTTACGACATGCCCAGCCCATCGTAGTCGACCGATTTTTGCGATGTGTACGATGGGAGGTTCTCCCAGCAACTGGTGCAATTCGTGGTTCATTCGCCTCCTCCACGTTCCGTCTTCCATCTGCACTCCACCGTAGATCGTACGCAGCACCTTCCGTTCAAAGACTCCAAGGGCGCGTTGGTCCTCCACTAGCAATGTCCATGTTTCGTGGCCGTAGAGAACTACCGGTCTAATTAATGTCTTGTAGATGGTCAACTTTGTGGTTCGGCGAACTTTGTTCGATCTTAGCGTCCTTCGGAGTCCAAAGTAGGCACGATTGCCAGCCATAATACGCCTTTGTATTTCTCCGCTGGTGTCGTTATCGGCAGTCACCAATGAGCCCAGATACACAAATTCGTCTACTACCTCGATTTCATCACCGTCGATCTGAACTCGTGCTAGGAGGCTAACATTGTCTTCTCGTGAGCCTCTTCCCTTCATGTATTTTGTTTTTAACGCATCAATCACAAGCCCAATCCTACCAGCTTCAGCCTTAAGTCTGATGTACGTTTCCGCCATCGTCTCAAAGTTACGTGCTACGATATCAACGTCGTCGGCGAAGCCAAATAGTTGGACAGACATCCTGTAGATCGTGCCACTCGTGTCTATCCCAGCTCTTCGAATCGCACCCTCCAATGCAATGTTAAACAACAAACACGACAATCCATCACCTTGCCGTAACCCTCTCCGAGATTCGTAGGGACTCGAGAGCGTCCCTGATACTCGGACGACACACATCACTCGATCCATCGTTGCTTTGATCAACCGCGTCAGTTTTTCCGGAAATCCATATTCGTGCATGATTTGCCATAGCTGGTCTCGATCGATTGTATCATACGCTGATTTGAAGTCGATGAAAAGATGATGTGTGGGCACGTTGTATTCGCGACATTTCTGCAGTACTTGCCGAATCGCGAAAATCTGGTCCGTAGTAGCGCGGGAACCCATGAATCCCGCTTGGTATTGCCCCACGAACTCCTTTGCAATTGGTGACAGGCGGCGGCATAACATTTGGGAGAGCAACTTGTAGGCGGCGCTCAGTAGCGTGATCGCACGATAATTGCAGCAATCCAGCTTGTCGCCCTTTTTATAGATGGGACACACTATTCCTTCCATCCAATCCTCCGGTAAACATTCCTCCTCCCAAATCTTGGTAATTACCCAGTGCAGCGCTCTGGCCAGTGCTTCACCACCGTATTTTAATAGCTCGCTTGGGAGTTGGTTAACACCAGCGGCTTTGTTGTTTTTCAACAGACCAATTTCCTCCTCAACTTCCTGAAGGGTTGGGGGGGGTCTCCTCTTTTCTTTTTTTTTTCTTATTTTTTTTCCTTCCCCCTTTCTTTCCCTTCCCTCTCCCCTGCCCTCCCCACCATTCCTTCCCCCCTCCTCACACCCCCCACTCTCCCCTGAGAAGGGTTCCCCCCCGGTCTCTGCAAATATCAGCTTGTGGTACGTAGCCTTTGCGCGAGCTGTTTAACTTCTCATAGAATTTGCGTGTGTCGTTAGCACGGTACAGTGCTTCCATTTCTTCGCGGTCTCGATCTTCCCTCTGGCGCTTTTTCCTTCGAAGAATAGAATTTTGTTTGTTCCGTGCCTGTCTATACCGATCCACATTCGCTCTCGTACGGTGTTGCAGCATTCTCGCCCGTGCTGCATTCTTCTCCTCTACTAACTGCTTGCATTCGCCATCAAACCAGTCATTTTTTCGATTCGGTGCAGAAGTACTTAGTCTCACTAATGCAGTGCTACCAATGGCGGTTCGAATATTTCTCCAGCCATCCTCAAGAGTAGCTGCGCCAAGCTGCTCTTCCGTTGGTAGGGCTGCGTCTAGCTGTTGCGCGTATTCCTGGGCAACTTCGGTTTCCCGTAGTAGCTCAATGTTAGGTCGTGGCGTCCGAAATCGACGCGTGTTGATCCGCTGATTCCACTATATTATGTATTTCTTCTATTTTGCTTGTTACCTTTTCTCTGTCTCTTGCCAACTCTTCCCATTCCTCCACACTCAGATCTGCGAACCTTTCTACATTTTGTCGAATAACATCGAGCCGAGTAAACGATGGTCTTCCTATTTTTCTGTACCCTTTTTTGTATCTAGTGGCTAACTTGAGTAGATGATCATCCTCCATCCTACTTATATGACTCCAAAACCTCATTTGTAGCGCTTTAACCATTCTGGTGACAGTTTTTTCTCTGCGCACCGGTTGGTGTGTTACCATTTTCCGTACAGCAGTTGGCCAATTCTTCCACGATTTGCTTTTCATATTTTCTCATAGATTAACGTGTGTGTTTAGTAATAACAGATGCTTGTGATCCAAATGTCATAGTTGGCGAAATAATTGAATCATACAACAAACTTCCAATCTCTACACTTTGTTTGTTTTCTTTAGCAAAAGCAATAACTGCTTTTGACGATTTAACTGCTTTCTTACACCGTGATTTCGTTGTTTTACTGCGGCACAACCGATCTGTTATTGTCACTCCCAAATAATTAAGTTCCTTAGATACTGCATACTTACAACCAGCAATAGACAACGATGTTGGAGCTTCTCCTCTAGGTGCTCTCACTAAAATTTTCGTTTTATCTGCATTCAATATAAGATTTTCTTCCTCCGAGTGCCTTTTCAGTACCGGCAGCAATCTATCTAATTGTTCTTTATTACAGGCAATAATAAGAACATCGTCGGCGTACACTAGAATAATAGGGAATCGAATGTTGTGGACCTGATCCAAAACGAAAAAACTCCTTAGCTCATTTTCAGTTTTCCGCAAGTCAAGATTTTCCATTATTTCTCTTGAATTATTCCATTTCTAAAAATTTCCCCATTTTTCTAGATTCCATGTTTTCCTATTATATTAAACAATTTCAAGTTTCTCGCAGTCCCGACAGTCTTGAAAAATAAATTCAAAATTCTTTAAGTCCTAAAAACCTAAGCTTGAATGTGAAAAAAGTCCAGAAGTTTAAAAACTTTTTAAAAATTGCCACTACTTATAGAAGATTCTAAGAAATTCTCCAACTCCAATTTATCTTGTTGTCCTTATTTATTTAAGAATTCATAAAATTCTCCTAAGCCTCCGACTTCTCTAAGGTTCCTAAAATCTTCTAAGAATTTCTCAACTTCTTAAAAATTGCTAAGGTCTAAGCGTAACTAAAGTTTAATGAAAATAAAAGATGACTCTGTAAAATGAGTTGGATTCAGATTAGTAGATTTATACCAAAACGCATTTTGTGAATCTACTACTATCTAATCTTCTAGGGGAGGAAGGATGCGTGGGCATACCGTAACATACGCTCCAAGTTATGACAAACAAAGAAATCAACAAGCAAAAAAGATAGAGTTGATTAAGGAAGAAAATTACAGATTTAAAGGTTACTAAAGACTGGAGAATGCGTAAGATAGAATAGAATGGGAAGCATAAATAATATTTCCGTCGATCATACACACATGTAAATATGCGAAAAGGAGCTTAGTTGAATTCAATTCGATACTCTCACGCCTTTCTGTATGGCCAAACGTGGTTCGAAAATGAAGCCCTACTGCTAAAAGCCACTCAGAATCTTCCCTTCTGGTTTCATACCCGAACTCCGCATCAGCCGCAGCAATTTGCTCGTGTGGAAAGCGGAGCACCCCATTTGTGACAACTGGAACGGTCAATGGGCAGGTGTACCTAAAGGAATGCCTCCAAAATCGTCTACTTCCTCCTCTGAGGTTACACGATGGTCCTACGTTTTTCTGGCCGGATTTATCATCGTGCCATTACTCGAAAGAAGTTTTGGAGTGTTACAAGGCTAATGAGGTCAATTTCGTGCCGAAGCATCTCAACCCCCCGAACGCACCGGAACTGCGGCCAATTGAAAAGTACTGGGCCATCATAAAGCAGGCACTTTGGAAGCATCCTAAGGAAGTGAAATCGAAGGAAGATATGCTGAAAAAATGGATTGCCACGCAAAAAAGGTTGGTCCAAATGTTTTACAGGACCTTATGAGTGGTGTAAAGAAGAAGGCTCGTGCATTTAGATATGGAATTGAAATTGAATGAAACAAACGTAGGAAAATATTTATAAAATTTATTTTTCTTCCTGAATGTTTGATGATGATTGGTTGAACGGACAAATTTTGCCGAATATTTGTGTGTGTCGCAATTTGATTCCGTACACCCTTTACAACCTAAAAATCTTAATTTTTCAATAACATCATCTGTCAAGTTTCTAGTCTCTAAACCACACGTTTTCGATTTGGGTAGAGGTTTACAGACACGGGTATAAATAAAAATTTACCTGACTGCAGTCTTCGCAACGAGAGGCTTAAAAAATCCCGATATATTAACCGTTTTTGCAGAAAAAAAAAGAACTTTTGAGTTCGATCATTTACTTCAGATAGCATCAGTTTGTATCGCTTCCGTTGCGTCTAAATAGAAAGGGGTAAGGCTGACAGCCTCCATGTCTGAGAAAGATTTGTTTCTTATTTAATAATGTATGATGTGACATACATTTTTTTGTGGACATCGTGACTAACATTTGTAAATGGCTGAAAATATTGTTACAACAAAATTTCCTTTTAATAAAATTCACAATAACTTCAAAACGGCTGGGTTTAAGAAAAACGTTTTAATGCACTTTTTTATTAAAATAAATACGTCAAGTCTATTTTTGTTAAAGTTTTATTAGAAAATACGCGATTTCACAAAATTAAAACAATCCATAAAAATTTAAAAACCATAAAATTAAAAAATTAAAGAGATCTCTTACTTTTCACCAAATTTTAGGATAAAGCTTCAAGTTTGTTCAAAAAATAATTTTGAAAATTCGAAAGGGCGGGCCTCAATGTTTTTTTTAGCATAAATCTACATTTTTTTAGTTTCAATGTATTTTTTTCTTGAAGAACACTTAATGACCTACAACTTCTTTTCAGACAACATTTTGATCAGAATAATCGTTTACATGTTATGATTTTTTGAAAAAATAAAATTCATATTTTATATAAGCCCTTATAGAAAATTAGTCCAGGAAATTTTAGGATTTTTTTAATGAAAAATATTTTCTTGGGCTTATACTTACATATGGACAAAATTTCATTAAAACCGGAAACTGTCGAGACAAAATCATTATTTTTTTAGCATTTCTGGCTGGAAATGCTCAGAGGAAGTTTTTCTTTTCGTGAAACGCCCCATACCATGTTTTTCGATACATTCTGATAGCGTTCTACAGGTAGTTAATCTCTTGGAATATTGGCAAAACTTTTGCCATACACACGATCATTTTGTTGTTTATGACTGTCCTGAAGGAGGAAGAGCTTTTCATTCGAAAATAAAATCTCGCAATCACCGTGCCAAACCAAGAGATTTCTGCTTCTTTGGACCCTGGCTTGCTTTTGACGCTCCACCAACTTGTTGTTTCTTGTACGGCTTGCATTCCAGATTATGTATCAGAAACCTGTTCATTGAAGCAGGGGACATTTGAAATTTTTGCTCAATTCACGGCCAGATACGACCGGGTTACGTCTTATTCGGTCCCTCACATATTTGATCTTTTTTTTCGTTCTGGCAGTTCGTCTGGCACCTCCTTTGTGTTGAATTTGAACATTTCCAGTTTCTCTGAACCGTTTCAAGGAACGAAAAACAAAACGCCTACTCACTCCGAACTGCTTAAGGCTATTGAATATCTGACACGGTCTTGTAATTTTAAAACTTGCTCCCGTCTGGCTTCTATGGTAGCTGATAAATATAAACAAATGAAATCGCTTATTTTTTTCTTCAGTGATAAGCTGTTAAAAGAATACACTCAAAACGGGTATAATCAATTTCGCTGTAAAAATTACCCTGCTGAAATTAACCAAGACTGATAAAAGGTGACACCTATTGTGAGACACACTGTTCAATCAACTTTGTAGTAATGCATAGGAAATACAGAAGTGGTCCTCCACTAAAAAAAATTCTGCAGTTAAAACTACCATTTTACCCGACTATACTTATTTTCAAAAACTACCATTAAATTTCAGTCAAATTTACTACGTTTATGGTACAGCTTTCAACATATGTGGCATATTTGACCATATCAGACCTCGTGTTGATATCAACTCCATAATATTTTTTTTGTAGAGCCGTAAAGAAAACCAATGCGATCAATTAGAGGAATATTGTGGCCAACTCCACCATGGTTGACTTCAATCGCAGGCATGGTCAAATCAAACGCATTTATAGTCAGGTGACAATTGTTGGTGTTTGCGTTTCGTTTAACTGTCAAAATGGTAGTTTCTACAGCGGATTTTTTTTGCGTGTACTTTCAGTTGTTATAGCCCAAACACAATGGTAACGGAACCCGAACGGCATCGGAAAAGCCCGATCTGAGTAAGCCTGCTTTTCGGAAAGAAAACAGGCTAGATCCAAGCCGATGCTAATTGGATATACAACTGTCAAACTTGCCGTTTGCCGTCCCGTTTCCGTTATCAATGTGTTTGGGCGGTTACATTAACGCCGATCAGGCTAACGACCTAGTGGATCGGTTGTTAACTACTGGCTGCCTCATCAAGGTTTGGTAGGGAACGGCTTAATCTGGGGTGACTGTTTTAATCAGTTATTAGGAAATAGGTCTAAAACTCCTACATTTTCCAAATTATTTCACTCTTCATTATACGATCACAAGCTCTATCTATAGGGCCAATGATTCGATCATGATTGATTACCGATTTATTACTGTCTTTACTGAATTACGGAAGACATATAATACACAATTTAGAAAACCATCAGTTTCCTACCTGTTGAAGAGGTTCGCTCAAATTTTGCCTTTGTTGTTTTGCATTTGGTCGCGTGCACCGGAGACAATGTCTTCATCAACTCTCTCTCACATCTAGGCTTGTTGCCAGAATGAGATGTTGAACATTAAGTTAGATTTATTTCATATTTAGATGATTTGAAATCACTATGTATTTCCTGTAGGTTGATCTATGCTTTTGATTATATTGTCCATCATCTGGTACTATCATATGCAATGAAAAATTATGTTGTATATATGTTGCTTCGCTGTTGAGCGGCAGCTATGGCATCACTGTTGCTTTTGAGAGAGCCCATGTTTCATATCTTCTCTGTTAACCACGGATATAGCGCCCCGGTAATGTAACGTGAAGCCTGCTGTCTCTTACATTTGTTTGTTTTTAAACCAAGCATCCCGTTTGTCGTCACAGTCGCTTTGTCTAACATTGGCGTGAGAGGAAATGAAATAAGAAATACCCATTGCCAGTCTAAAGATCAATGACAAACAATGCTAGTAGAAGAGTTTATGATCACAGCAATCGACCTGTTTTGGTTGATTGTCTTGGATAGCGGATGGGTAAAACGAAGGAGCGGGTTGAAGAAATTGACGTTTGGAGCAAATCGTAAACCGGCCTACATCATTTTACCTTCGCACACATGCACGGAATCGCACTCATACAATATTGTTAGTTTGTGTACAGATTGCGGAGCTGAAGAAAACATTTTCTTGATCGGAGAGCAATCCGCATGCTTTTAATAAGTCCGTACAATTGGGAACTTTATTCCATGGCTATGAAATTTGCTGAGTCTAATGCTCGTTTCTGAAGGTATCTTCCGATAGATCAGAAGTAAGCAGAAGGATTAACGTCTAAATATTGGCAGTTCTTATAATAGATAACATACAGCTTCATCAAATGTCCCAGGTGCTGATCAAACTGCTTAAAACCCGTCCCGTACCCTATATCGGAACGTTGTGCATTAGTATCAATGACGTTTATACAAGCTCCGAGCTATCAGGCTTAATGGTATTCGTGAGATGTGGAAATGTATAGTGTTATTTGTGTTTCCTCACAATGTTTATCTTTTAACACGACACGGCTGTTTATGGTGATGTCAAACTATCAGTTCACAGTATGGAATGTTATGGTAGTTTGACGTCGGCGCTCGCTTGCCGAGCAATGTTTACTATATTTTTGCTTCCAACACAAGTAAACTGCTTCGACCTTATATAAACGTCATTGCATTAGTATAGCAGGGCGCATGGGCATGAGCATATTGATCACCAGGTGTTTGCTTCTTCGTTGCACAGAGAATGAATAGAATGTCACTTAGGAGCAGTGAATCGTTCTCAATGTGAAACTCCTGGTGTCTTCATTTAAAAGTTCAATAACGGCGCCGGCCACGTTCTTGTAGTTCACTTAGGGAAGGCAGGGAATGTCAGTTCGATACTCGTGGCTACTAAGGACCGTATACAACGATAATCCAGTTGTCAAACTGCTTCTTGGTGGAATCAGATCAAACGACAATATCAGTATCGCAACTGTGCCACAAACAACTACTTTGTGTTGGATTTACCAATCGCGATTACACCCCAATGTGAAGGCGGACGCAGTGGAGAAGTTCACAAGAGACAGTCTGCAATGCGAAAAAGTTAAGGCTGTGTCCTTGGTCAAACAGGAAAATGATGTAAATGATGTGCCATCTAAAGTTGGGGTCGGTCCAAAATTTCGAACAGCAGCTCTCGATCCGTCTCCATGGCCAAGCGGTGTGCAATTCGTGTCACATCAGAAGAAACTTCTCGCCAAGCTTCAGCCTCTATGAAAGCTACCGATTTCTGACTTCACTGTGAACACTTCTTTGCAGGGATACCGCGACGCACCGTAGAAAGCATTGTGGAGCCCTCTTCTTAGTTCGAAGTAGTCCTGCCTGTTGAAGGAGTTCTCTAGCCTGCTTACCCAGGCAAGTGCTCATTATTTACTGAACAAGTTATTCTTGATTGCCTTCCCGCTTCCAGCTCACGCTCTGTAGACACTACCAGCGAATCCCCAGTTCCAACCCTATCGCGTTCATACGAGTCATCCTCGCGTCATTCTCCAATTCAACCATATCTGCTGTCATCCAACCCGGGACGCCCGAAAGAAAGCACTATGGATGTCCCACCTAGCTCAATCGAGCAATCGGCCGTTATCGAAAGTCCGTCACCGTCTTCTCGTTCGTAACATACATATGACTTGCTTAGTCATAATCAAGCTATTACAACTAATTGTGACCGTAGTGTGCTACTTGGGAGACGTTCCGGCCCTGAGTCTAGTGTTGAAGACAGGGTCTTCCAAGCTGCCTAGAGTGGCAAGTATTCTATCAGTGACGGATTTTCGAGTCCTGACGTGTCTCCTATCCCTAGGATTGCCAATCCAGCGAGAATCATCGCATCTGACTTAGCAAATGTTTTGATGTACTACTTATAAAAACGTTGGAGGAATCAACAGCTCTCTTGCCGAGTATCAGTTGGCCTTCAGTGATGGATGCTGTGCTGTTAACGCTCTCTGTAAAGCTTGGCTCAACGCAAACACTTCTACGAGTCAACTGTTCGATGACTCATACTCCGTGTATCGTCAAGATCGGTCGTCTTCGAATAGTTATAAAAGCACCGAAGGAGGTGTTCTGCTAGCTGTCCGCTCGACTCTTCAATCTTATGTGCTAAATCCGCCTGGAAGTTTGTCGGTGTAGCAACTATGGATCGCTATCACCACTGTTGACGCAACTCTTTACCTATGCGTGGTGTACATACCTTCGGACCGAATAAACGACGAAAGATTGATCGACAAGCATCGTGACTCGCTCAATTGTGTAGTCTCGCAATTAGGATCACGAGACAAGATCATCATCCTGGGCGGTTACAATTTGAGCACAGTATCTTGGCAGCGTAGTTATCATGGTCATCTCTCCCCGATTATCTCTCGATCTTCAATCAACCCGGCATCAAATAAATTACTGGACGCGTACTGCACTGCTGGACTCCAACAAATGAATGGCTTCGAAAACGTTGACAAACGCATTATAGATCTGTGCTTTTTGAGCGAGGAAATATGCATGGACAGCACGGTTTAGCAAGCCCCTGCACCATTCGTTAAAATCTGTAGGCATCAACCTCTTGTGCAAATGTAAAATCGAAATAAGGATACAAAAAAGTTTTGATTAAAGGCGTTTTGAAAAAAAATTCTTCACCCACTTTAAGTTTTGAACTTAAACAACCCGCCCACAACCAGCATCCTATCCTCGCTTCGCCAGTTTGTTTCCGTCAAGTTCGTTCGTGACTCACTTACGCCAGCCTGGTCTAATGCCGATCTCAAGCGCCACAAAAGAATGATTATGATGCGAATGTATGTATGTATGTATGTAAGGTAGCCACCATCCCTTCAGCTCCACTTAATAGCAAGATCAAATTGAGTTACCGATTTGCATTCACAGTAACGCTGTATGAAGGGCCAAAAACGGTGGGGCGGACCCGTAAGCAGAGACACTTACGCGAAACCCGCGGGAACATAAGAATCTCCTTCCAACGATACGATCCAACAAATCGAATAACCCAATTCGCAATACTCATTAAGCTTTCTACGGGATGGCTTGTTAAGAAGGGCGCGTCACTCTCACTGAAATTGTTGGAGTAGAATTCACAGCACCACAATCGAATCGGTAGGATAAAGAAAATGATACTGTTTGTTCCCTCCTAGACGCCGGTTGTCATACCACTCCATTGTCCAATTCCAGCTTGAGTGATACCCTGATGCTCCCTCCCTTCCCAATATATATTTAATGTCATATAGTAATGTATAAAATATAGTGAATTAATATTATAATTATAATAAATATAGCGAATGAATATTATAATGACAAATAATATAGTGAATGAATATAAGAATGATAATAACAATTCCATTTGTGGACCTGAAAGTTTAGACAATGTAGCTGCGAGAAAAAAAATTGATTTAAAATTATCTCATCAAACTTGGAATATCCATGTATAATCTGAAATTATATAGCAATAGAATAGTAAACCTAAAATTTCGATGTGCTGTTCCGTTTCCTTGCAATAATTTATGTAGTGAGTCTCATCTGAAATATCGATTTTAATGAAATGAATTTAATATCACAACATAAAATAATAAACTGACGTTAAAATATAAATTAATAATACCAGCGAGCCAGTAAACTATAGTAGAATACATAAATCCGTAACTAATCTGACCATCGAAAGACTGTTGCAGTTTCTATTGAAATAAGATCTACTAAGATTAGAATTTGTTTTCACAATAATAGTCAGAGAACATAATAAGCGTAGGTACAAGATATATATGACATCTACTGGTATGTTACTGAAAATAAAAATTAGATGTGTATTAATGTCATAATAATATTAGAAAAACTGAAGACAGCTAATAATAAGGCGAAATAAATTTCAGATGAGTATGAATCAAAAAACTGAATCTTAATAAAACTAAAATAAAAAATTAGGAAATTGAATTTTTCTATAGCTCTTGTACACCCATAAATGATTCCTCATGTCTGTGAAATAGGAAATGAATGATTGTAAACTGTTAGGTTTTGAATTAATATATATTTCTGATGAAGAAGGAAAGTGCTGTTTTAAGTAGAATTTTTCGAATATGATCCTTTCTAAAAAAAAAACAATCAAAACCTTCCTATCTTTTCAAATACATAACGTAGGTTAGATGAGCAATAACTGACAAGGATGCATAAATGTGAAGCTGAAAATGACTTATAAAAAAGCATACAAAATGTAGTGAATGGATGTTATAATATAAAACGATAATAATTTCATTTGTATTTACGTGTCTGCAGATTGTGGTCCTGCTGCAATTGTATACGGACCCGCACATCCACCATGAACCTGAAAGCTTAGATAATGTATCATGGCCACCAGAAAAAAAAATTGATTTGAAATTATTTTACAAAACTTGTGATATCCATGGATGATCTGAAATTGTATAGCATATAAAGAATAATGAACCTTAAATTTCGATGTGCTGCTCTGCTAATAAATGTGATATAACCACAATGGAACTGACTCTTAGCTTCGGGTCTTGATCCCTACTGAGCCCTTGCGGCACGTCAAGCCGGCCAGTTCAGCGCAAGGGAAAAGAAAAATTATGAAAAAAACACAAAAAAAAAAAAAAAAAAAAAAAGAAATACCCACGGTTTTTTTTAACAAAAAAAAATACTCAATACCAGCACACCTTTTTTTTTAATTTAAAAAAAAGAAAAAGTGCTCCCCGCGCCTCTTCGCGTTTTTTTTTTGGGGGTGTTTTTGTGTGCTCCCTATAAAGAGAGCCGGGGATGTGCTATCCAACAAAATGTGTAATTTTTCATCTTTTTTTGGGAATTTTTTCCCCCCCCCTTTCCCCCGGAAACGGCCCCCCCGAGCATTGAAAAAATATTTGGGGTTTTCCCCCCCCCCAAAAAAAAAATTTCCCCCACACGGGAGAGGAAAAAAGAACCCCAGTTAAGACAAAGGAAAGAAATCTGGTGCAACTTCTGTTGGCCAGATCCAACGTGTAGTGAAGAAAGGAATTTCAACGCTCTCTGCATGAGATGACACAAGTTCCAGGTTCCTCCAACTGAAGTCTGAATCCTTCGAATAATATGTGCGAATGTACTGTTATTCCAAAATGGTCATCAAAGGAATGTATCGCAAATAAGCTATCCTCGTACATTTATGTTGTACGCGAGTATTTGTGATGGTTTTAATGTGTTCATCATAGCATGTTGTGCGTTTGACTGTCATCTTTCGTTTGTTTACTTGTTTGCGTGGTTTGAATTCTTCGTTTTCAAATTGAAAAAAGACGTGAAAATTAAGGTTTTGGACACATGGCTACGTGAAAAGGATGTAACTATGCGACAATTGGCGAAGCGCTTTGAAATTCATCACGCGAGAGTAAAATCTATCATAACCAAGTTTAAGAAATACTGTTCTTTGGATGAACTGCTGGCAGTAAACCTCGGATCTTCCAAGTCCTAAACTGGATCAGTAAGTGGTAGTTCTAATTCGGAAGAATAAATCAATGTCGAGACGTGATTTGGCCAATAAAGCGGGAACCAGCGTCTGTATGATTCAACGTATCAAGAAACGGAACAACCCGAAGGCCTACAAGAAGCAGAAAATCGCCAAATAAAGTGCAGAACAGAAGCAACACGCAGCAACAAGGGTCCGGAAATTGTATTCGCGAGTTTTGCAGCGACCGGATGCATGTATTTTGATGGACGACGAGACCTATGTCAAAGAGGACTCAAAAAAGGTCCACAATATTACACTGCCGGCCGTCGTAGAGGAGGATGTAAGCGACGCAGACAGGTCGATTCAAGCGGAGAAGTTTGGTCGAAAAGTGCTGGTTTGGCAAGCAATATGTTCCTGCGGTATTAAGTCTACCATTTTTTACACTATCGGAACAATCAATCTAATAATTTGAGTGCCTGCAGAAGAGGTTGCTGCTTTTATATCAGAAGCATAGTACCCCTCCACTGTTTTGGCTGGATTCAGCGTCGGCGCATTACGCCAAAACAACTCTCAATTGGCTCACGAAAAAGGGTATAGATTTCGTTGAGAAAGATATCAATCTGCTAAATTGCCCTCAGCTTCGGCCCATCGAACGCTATTAGGCGATTGTGAAGAGGGTCTTCAAAAAGACTGGTAAAGCAGCTGGGATTATGCAGGAGCTCAAAAAATGTGGGCTAAGGCGTCCAAAAAATTTGATGAAACACTTGTCCAGAACTTTATGAAAAGTGTTCGATCAAAAATTCGCAAATTCGTGAAAGAATTATATTAATTTCATCCGGTCTTCACAATGTACAAGTTCAATACCGTACAGCAAAGAATCATCCATTTGTTTGATTAAAACATAATATTTTTATATGGTTTGAAAGAAAAATATGTTGATAACTTATATTCGATACAGTCCTTAGTTGAAATGTTAGACAATTGATAGCTGATTCACTCAACGAATACGGTTTAAATGAATAATTAATCGTTTGAAAAATGTTTTTGTTTAATTAATTTGAGAACATGTCCTTGGAAGTGGCTTGGATTTTCATAAAATACTCATGAGAAGTGAAACTGATTTTATCCCAGTGTAATGCTGACGTTAACTTTTCCAGAATTCATAGACATAGATTAACATTAGAAATGAGTACACATCTATCCCATCTATCACAAAAGAACTTTGTTTTCTGCAATGAATGAAGTCGGCTCTAAGTGCGGGTCAAAAATCTGCTGTCTCTGTTGTTGATTTTGATGTTTGATTTTCAATCGGTAAGCATGAATATCACTTGACGAATATCGTCTCTGAGGACAACTTTTCTAATATCTTTTACTATTAAACGGTTTTGAATCCTTATCCGAATAGTATTGTTATTATTTGGTCTTTGGTTGGTTTTTATCGGTGAAGCGGAAAATTAAAACAGCTGTTTTTGCGTAACGCGTTTCGGCTTACTATTCTTCATCCACCATCAGATGCAACTTGCTGATTGTCACTTAACTAATTCTTGCGTCAAAACTATACTACTTCACCGATAAGAACCAACCAAAAACCAAATAATACAACTCCACGGTGATCAAACCCAACTAATAAACGAATAGTATTGTGTCTGTCAGTACAAGCAGATTCTGGTGATCTCAACAGAAGATGACCAACCATCAAATTATCTAATTATCTATTTATCTAAATAAACCCATATTCTGTATTTTCAAACGACCCGCCCTATTTAGCTCAAATCTCTATTAAATTATATACGTCAATTCCCCAAGTGTGGTCTCAACCGTGTGCGCTAAAGGAATCTTGATTGCATACTTTCCGATCCCAACGGTAGTTGATATTCATTGTGGTTTATTGAATTTAATTTCTAACATTTCGAAATTCACATTGACAATGAATCTGTTTTCATATATTAATATCAATGCATTTTGAAGAGCGAACTTTAATTCTTCTGGTTACGTCATGATTTAACATTTGATTTTCGCTTGGAACTTATAGAAGTTCAATGTTATGTTGTCTGAAAAAACACGCTTTTGAGCTTTACGAGCATGACATTTAATAAGGAATGGTCCTTGACCTGTATATAATAGTTAAACTAAATATGTTATGTAACAGACTAGTTTGCTTGTCCGCAGCATTTTTTTCGCCCGCAGAATAAGCCCAAACATACGCTCGAACACTTCCTTCCCTTACCTTTTTCATCGTTACGATTAGTTTTGATAAAAGTCATGCTCGTTAGGTTCAAAAGCGTGGATTTTTGGGCAACATAATTTTGACTACCTCTAAAATCCATGCGAAAATCAAATGATAACTCGTGACAACAAACGTAATCAGAAGAATGACGTTCGATATTCAAAATGCTTTGATATTCATCTATGTAAAGAGGTTCATTTTCAATATGAATTTCGAAACGTCAGAAATTAAACTCAATAAACCACAATGAATATCAATTACCCGTCGGGATCGGAGGGCAAGGGCAGACCAGTCCAGGGTATTCTTGCTCAACATTACTACTATCTAGTCTGATGGAACGACGATGACGGCCTTGGTTGTTGCATGTTCGTATTAGGATTCAAAATCACTTAATAATAAAAAAAAACATCACAAGAGATGATATTCGTATTTCGTCAAATGCAATTCATGCTTACCGAGTGATAATCAAAACGGTGATAGCAAATTTTTGACCCGCACATAGAGCCGACTTCATTCATTGCAGCAAACAAAATTCAGTTGGCATAGAAGTGACAGCGGTAATCATGAAAACCGGGAAAGTAAACATCATCATTACACTGGGATAAAATCATTCTCACTTCTCATGGATGTTTTATGAAAAACCAAGGCACTGGTTACGATAGTTGTTGGCGAAGGTTTGTAGTTTTGACGTAGGACGTAGGCGCCGTTGTTTTTTTTTTTGGAAATCGATAGCGTACGCGGGTTTGGAGATTTTGAACGATAATATCTCCTCTCTGCCCCACAGAAATTTTATGATACGTATTTCATTCGAAAGGTAGAACACCAAAGCTGAATCCTTGATGCAAACTTAATTCATAACAATTGTTTAAACTACTTAAAAAGTACTTAAAAGAAAAATGTCTAAACGCGCAAAGCTACAGGGTGCGGCAGAAAATAATGCCAAAAATTTGTTCTATTTCTTTCAAATCCCCTTTTCAACTAATTCAAGCAATAATATCAACAGTTTCGTGTGCAGTTATGTTTATAAAGTCCTTTTAAACAAATTTATTCGATGTGTCCTCCATTTTTATTAATAACATCCTCGAGCCGACGCCGGAAGCCAGAGCATGCCTTTTGGTCGTAGTTCTCCGACATTGACTGCCATGTGCGTGTTATGGTTGACTTCAGGGTTTTGCAGGCTCGTGCTTCAACATATGCTCAAATCGAATAAGCCAACGGATTAAGATCTGGACTGCTGAGGGGCCACAAATCCTTCGGCCAAAACTTCATGTTATCGTTCAACCATTGTTGGGTTTGATGGGACGTGTGACGGTGCTCCATCCTGCTGTAGGACAACGTTTTGGTCCTCGGAGAAGTTGGCCTTCACCCAGGGAAGCACTTGGTCCTTTAAAATACCGATATACGCTTCGGTATTGATTTTAACTCCAGCATCAATGAAAACAGGCGGCATTTTCAAACCGTTGGACGCCACCAAGCCAAACATCATGACACCAGCCGGATGTTTGGTTTGAAATTTGAATTTCACTTTTTCCGGAACGTTCTCCATTTTCTGCGGTGAAATGAACCGGTCCGTGCGGCTGTTGGTCACAGCATCGATGCTGAAAAGCTTTTCGTCGGAGAACAGGATTATCATTTTTTTCTTCTTCAACAAGGAAAGCAATCTCTTGGAACGAGTCACTCGTAGTTCCTTGACCCGGTCCGTAATCAAGTGGCGTTTCACTCTGGCTCTGGAAGATGCATGCAGGTCTTCTTTGGTGACTCTCCACATGGATTTCTCTGAAATATTGGTTTCCTTTGCAAGTTTTCTTATGGATCCGGGTTGCGAGCAATTTTTTTGCACGGACCGATTTGATCACGTTCGGCGTGCGTGCAAAGCGCGGACTTTATTTCTATTCATCAACAGGTTATGTATAAAAAAAAAAACCCCAATGATGTTACTTAAAGTTAAAACTAGAATGGTAGAGTAATGGTCATGACATATAACAAAACAAAAATAACACTATCGATGCGAATTAGACAAGTCTTTAAAAAAACGACTAATCATACGACGAAGCATTTGGCGAGATCACGTCAAAATCAAACAAGGCGGAAACTTTATTAAAAAGTCTTTGTAAACCGCCAATTGCGCCATCCTATGCTGTAATTGGTTCGCTGTAGAGGTAACCGCAGCATCGAACTATTCCTCAGGGCTCGGGGTTGCCCGCTGATGTTGATTTGCTTCAGAAGATCAGGACAGTCGGTACGACATTGCAAGGTGTCTGCGATTAACAAAGCCCTGGCTGTATCTCTACGGACTAACAGGGACTCCAGGTTAATCAGATGAAAACGGCATACGCAGCTTGGCAAACGATAGGGATCCGTCCTCGGTACTTTGCGTAGCGCAAATCTCAAAAACCGTCGCTTGAACAGCCTCTACTCTGCCGACACCGTTGTTGTAATGAAGAGTCCACACAACCAAGCAATACTCTAACCTAGAACGACACAAGGAGCAGTACAACGATTTGAGGCAGTAGATGTCCGTGAGGTCTTTAGCAATCCGGAAGATGAACCCCAGAACGCAGGAGGCTTTGCCGACAGCGTACGAGAAATGCTGCTTAAAGGTGAGTTGGGTGTCCACAATTACTCCTAGGTCCTTGACTTGACCGACGCGCTCAATTTCGGTGCCCAACAAGACATGCTTGAATAAAATAGTCTGTTTCTTTTGCGAAAACGAGATAACCGTACACTTGGCCGGGTCGACATCCATGCAATTCAAATTGCACCAGCCGGCAAAAGCATTCAGCTGACGTTGGAGAAAGCGACAGTCGTCAAGTGAGTGCACTCAAAGATAGAGTTTTAGGTCATCTGCGTATGATAGTCGTGGTCCTTCAAAAGCTAAATTTACGTCGTTGAAGTAGATCAAAAAAATCAACGGTCCCAAGTGACTACCCTGCGGTATACCAGACGGGGCTTTGAACATTCATCCTATGACTACAGCCAGATGACGGTCAGTGAGGTACGATTGAAACCATTGCAGCAGGCATCCGTTGATCCCAAGCCTGTCCAGTTTGGCAATAGCTATGCGGTGGTTCAATTTATCGAAGGCTGCAGACAAGTCGGTGTAAATGACATCCGTTTGGGCACGTTTCGCCATACTGTCAGTAATGTAGGAAGTATGGCACATCAGGTTAGCGGCAGTGGAGCGACCTACCATGTATCCGTGCTGGTAGATACTAATATACGGTTTGCAGTGAGCAAACAACGGTTCCATAATTACAAGCTCACACCCACCCCCCCCCAAAACCCCCCCCCCCCCTTGCACCCCCCACCCAAACCCCCCTATTTTTACCCCCCCGAAAATCCGCCCCCCGCCGGGGCCAACTACCTTTTGGGCAAGGAAGTCCATCCGGCCCGGGATTTCTGAGACAATTTGAGTTTAGAGCAGGCCTTGATTATCATCTCTGCCTCGAAGTCGACTTGGAGTAGGTTGACTGTCAAGTGGAACGCTCCACATGGCAAGCATGCAATGGTCAGATCGCTCAATGTCTCCTCGGTGAAAACGCTAGTGAATTTCTCGGAAAATAACTGGCAAATACTCCTGCGAGCTGGAAGGCTTGTTGCCGTGGAGCGACATAGACGAATCTCGTTTTTTTTATCGTTTATAAATTTCCAAAATTAGTTTGGGACGTGACTTGGGCGTACTCTGTATTCCACGCCGATACTGGAGAAAGCAACGTTTCGCGATTCGTTTGTATTCGTGATTTATCCTAACATAGTCGTCCGGGGCTGTGTCTGTCCTGGGTCATTTCTGTGTGCTCGCGTGCAGTTTGCGCGGTTGTTCCCGGCGGGCGTCGGGCCATGCATGTTCTCGTTTTGTGTCGGTCCGTGTCGTTTATGACTCGTGAGCGTTTGTTTGTGTGGCTGCCGCTGCCTTGACTGTGTCGGTATCCTTATCCCCCCCCCCCGCCGCGAGGCGAGAAAGGGTGGTTCCGGTCGGATTTTTTCGGCGGGGAACGCGTGTGAATCGCGGTGATCTTTTTTATTAAAAAACAATATAATTTTTTTTTCAAATTCACTTTTTACACAATTCACAAAAAAAAAAACAGTTAGGCTTCCGCTTTTCCAAATCCGAATTGCCGGGCCTTACGCTTGACCCCTGCCATCAGATTTTGTACAGCCACCTTGTCCACCTTCTTCGCCGCAGAAAGCCAGTTTGCCTTGAACTGCTGCTCGTCCTTAGCAGTTTTTTTGGTCTTCTTTAGGTTCCGGCTTGACAATAGCCCAGTATTTCTCAATTGGGCGGAGCTCTGGCGTGTTGGGAGGGTTCTTGTCCTTGGGAACCACCTGCACGTTGTTGGCGGCGTACCACTCCATGGCCTTTTTACCGTAATGGCAAGATGCCAAATCCGGCCAAAACAGTACGGAACAACCGTGTTTCTTCAGGAAAGGCAGCAGACGTTTATTCAAACACTCTTTCACGTAAATTTCTTGGTTGACAGTCCCGGAAGCTATGAAAATGCTGCTTTTCAAGCCACAGGTACAGATGGCTTGCCAAACCAGATATTTCTTTTGCGAACTTTGACAGTTTCGTGTGCTTGAAAATATCTGCTACCTTTCCCCTTCCTTTTGCCGTATAAAACTCCTGTCCCGGAAGCTGCTTGTAGTCGGCTTTGACGTAGGTTTCGTCGTCCATTACCACGCAGTCAAACTTCGTCAGCATCGTCGTGTACAGCCTCCGGGATCGCGCTTTGGCCGTCGTATTTTGTTTATCATCGCGATTTGGAGTCACTACCTTCTTGTAAGTCGATAGTCCGGCTCGTTGTTTGGCTCGATGCACGGTTGTAGACGATACACCCAGCTTATTTGCGGCATCTCGGAGAGATAGGTTAGGGTTTCGCTTGAAACTACCGGCAACTCTCTTTGTCGTCTCAGCGGCTTCCGGTTTTCGATTTCCCCCCGATCCAGACTTCCTGGCTGTCGACAAACGTTCCCCAAACACTTTAATTACATTTGTAACGGTTGATTTGGCAACTTTTAGCGATTTTGCCAACTTTGCGTGCGAGTAGCTCGGATTTTCGCGATGCGCGAGCAAAATTTTGATACGCTGCTCTTCTTGCTTGGACGGCATTTTGACAACTGAAGAGTGAATTCCAAAATCAAAATAGGAGCAACATTCTACACACACACACCTTCAAAATGAGGGGTGTTCAGGTTTTTTAAATGCAAAATTGAAAGAAATACGTCAAGTTGATATTGACCAAATTTTGACCGTATCGCCCTTTAACTTGCGGCGCTATTGGGATGATGGCACGAATGAATGGCATCGAAAAGTAGGAAACTGTGGCAGGTGAAATTTCAAAATCTAAATAATGTTCCAGCTTTGAGCGTAACGTGACCCGTAGAGGCGGATGATGAAGAGTGTTCAGAGAGATGTTGAGGGTTAGTTTCACTAGGTCAGGAGAGGGGGTTTCGATAGAATGTGGAGGCCGCTGTGTGGGCTCACGAAACACCGAATACTGAAAGCTGAGTGTGCGTGAATCCAGCCAGGTCTCCGTGAGGACGATAATGTCGTATCACTGGTCCGAGGTAGCAATGCGGAAATCGTCGACATCGCTGTTGATACCACCGACATTCTGGTAGTAAATGACGATCTCGTGATGGCGATAGGGAGCATGGATGTTTGAGTGTGATGGTGCGGATAAGGCTGCCGAAGTACCAATAACACAACTAGAATGCGAGGCAATATCAGGCAAAGGAGAAACTAAATCGTGAATGTACTTGCCTGCTAGAGCAGGTTGGAAGACGGAATTGGGGGCTTCCAAAGTGCTTTCCACGATGCGTCTCGGATGTGATGTGCGCTGATTTGTCTCGAAATCGGGTAACTCTTTGTACAAGCTGGAAGTTGGAACATACTTAGGAAGCAAAAATCTGGAATAATTCGCTCTATGTTTAGTGTTACTTTAAACACAGGATCTATTTAACACTTACAGGCACGTTGAACATTCAACAAACAACATATTATTGACAGTTAATTCGACTCGAACTGCAGTTTCTATAATTTTTTGACTGAATAAAATATAGTAGAAATTTATTAATTCGATGACATCAATTTGTTCACATCAACAAGCAGTCCTACGTTAACTTTGCAGTTATGTCACTGACATAACTCATCCTTTCGTTTTTTAATCAATATACACTGTAGGAAAAAAAAAAGGAAAAAAATTTGACTAGTCATTTGTTTTTTTTAATGTTCATTATACCTATTACCTACCATAAAAAGGATAGGTAGTAGGTATAATGAACTTTATTCCCTAAAAAAATAAAGAAAATAAAAAATGGTTATTTAGAGATATTTATTTTGAACAAATTACTCCTTCTCATAATAGTAAATATACAGATTTCTCCGTGTATATTTTTTAGGAACCGCCTTTTAGTAACCTAAAACTTTGCCTAACACGCCATTTTGATTAAACAAATCATTGAGCAGTATAAATATTTCAATTCATCAGTATAATTTTAACATAGGCCCTTTATAAAGTTAGTCGTGACTTTTAATGAAAATGTTATACCAAAAAATGGTGTTTAGGGTGAAATGATATAGCTGTGCAAATATTCATCCAAATCAGAAATGGTCGACCAGAATGGATTCGTATGCCCCGTGGAATGTCTCTTTCTATTTAATTTACGAGAAAACTTAGCAATCGCTGCATTTAAATGTGATGTGATGTGTGATAAGAACCCACCATCAGTGCAAGGATTACCTATGGCTGCAGGACTATTCTCCGCAGGTTGTTCTGAGAGAATGGCCTACGTGATGGCTTCTTGTAGCAGGGCCAGCCGATCTCAATGAGGACCTTCGGAAGACTACGGCCAGAAGGCCGCGCGTCTTCGCATGACAAGGGACTGGCGACTCCACGAACCCTTGTCCAATCAACAAATCCTTCGACTGCCTTAGGCTACCCCCCCTTAGGCAATCCCCGTTATATAGTTGTTAAAGGAACAGTGGAAATTTTTAGCATAAATGACTTATAAAATAAAAAATAAAAAATGTCAAGACAAAAAGAAAATTCCACGGCTAAACTGAACTTTAGATTCAATTAACACATTTTATTTGTTTCTATTTGCACTAGTAAATGTACTGGGATATTGGAAATTTCTACTGTTCCTAATAATATAGTTGTGGGCAATAAAATGAGGAAGTATCTCACCAAAAAATTACATTTCAAATAACTTACCATAAAACCATATCAGTCTCTATGTTGCATGATTAAATCAAGGGATACTACTTTCCAACGCATCTTCCGCTGCATGTTATTCGTATAGGACTAATTTGCTTTTATAGACTGATCCAATATGAATGGATCAAGAAGTTAACTGCATATACTGTGCTGGTTTTTACAAGGTCTCACTCTTCTCATATAGAAAGACATCATGAAAGACTCAATTTCTATGTATACAAATTTAAACTTGAATAATTTACATGGAATTTTACACTATAAAAATTAAATTACTTGGCTTTGTAAAAAGCAGCTACAATAAGTCAATGCGCTTCCAACCGTTCACTTACCGAAAATCCAACCTACTTCTTGTTGCATTACTAAATCCTCGTAAATTGAAATTTAAAGTGATAGTAACAATCCTCCCAACCTCCCTCACGTCCTTACACATTAAATGAAAAGCAGGCAAATATTAAATAATACTACAACCAATGAGTTAAGCTAAGGTATTGAATAAAGAGCTTTTAATTTATACTGTTAAATAGAACAGATTTTGAAAAAAATTCAAATAATTAATTTTGACGCTTTTGTTACTATCACTTTATATTCAAGACATAAATACGTTTGTCTATTTGTTTCAAGACATAAATATGTTTTTGCTACTATCAACATTTCTTAATTTAAAAGTTTAAAAGCAAAACAACATATTTATGCCTTGTTTCGAAGAGAACCTACTGCCGTACTTCATGCTTGGACTTTCTTTTTCCTTTTTTTTTTTGTATTATACAATAAGCTGGCTAAAAAACCATCTTAATTTACTCAACTTCTTCACCATCTGAAATTTCACTGCAACTATCGTTAAAAATTTCAACAGCTTTTTTCTTAAATCTATCTTTATCTTTACCTAATCTCTTCCAATCGTTTTTACTCATACCTTCATATCTTGCAAGGTCCTGTTATAAGGAATCTTTCCAGGTAAAACTAGGTCTACCTTCCTTTTTCCAATCAAATTTAAACTTATACGCTAACTTTGGTGGATGCGATGATTCTCTCCTGATGATATGACCATAATACGAAATTCTTCCTACTCTAACTCTTCGATTTATTGTTTTTCCCCTCAATTCCTTCCTTACATTCAACTTCCTGTTTTCTTTTCTACAGCTATTCCAAATATCTTTCACTATAAGTTTCTCATATTTTGCTAATTGTAATCTACTCCGTTTCGTAAGAGTTGCTACTTTAGTTCCATACTGAATGGCAGGAGAAATAACAGTGTTATATATAAGTCTACCTATTTCCCACGATGGTCTGAAATTTTTGCAAAACTGAACTACGGTTTTGGCTGATTTCATAGCATCAACACATCTCTTCCTAGTAGTAGCTGAACGATTAAGTGTATTAGTCAGATTTACTCCAAGGTATTTCAATGACTTACAGGTAACAAACTCCTTTCCGTTTAATTTTATCTTATCTGGAATAATTTTCGTTGCATTAGGTACTCTTATTAATATTTGACTTTTATTTGTATTAATTTCTAGTCCTACCTCTGCCAAACACTCCTCTAAGGCTGCAATGATCTTCTCTAAGTCATCTTGATCTTCTACTATAATAAGAAGATCGTCCGCAAATGCCAGGATAATTGGCAGTGCAAGCGAACCCATTCCAATTAATCGTAATCGTGCTATTTTACTGCCCACCTTTTAAAGAACATTTTGTATTACTAAATTAAAAATAAAAGGCGACAAAGGGCAGCCCTGCTTGATTCCTATTCCCCTTTTTATCTCATCTGAAAATTGATTTTGCCATTTAACCTTTGCTCTATCTTCTTTTACACACAATAAAACCCTATCGATTATATGAGTTGGCACCTCCAGTTCCAATAAAATTTCCTTCAATTTCTCCAACCTAATATTATCAAAAGCCTTCTTAATATCCAAAGATGCTACAAAAAGGGTTTCTCCTGCGTTCCAATGTTCTTCCATTAACCTACGTGTAACAAATATGTGATCGTCTGTTGAGCGACCTTCCGTGAAGGCTGCCTGATGCCACCCCGGATCACCTGTGAAACCTCTCAATCTGTTACGTAACCATTTTGCATAAGGTTTGTAGACGACGTTGCACAAACTTATGAGCTTTTCCTTAATGGAACTGAAAGCTTCTTCAGCTCGTTCATTCCATCCGAGAACTTTACTTTTTGTTTTTAGTAGATCGGTGAGTGGAGTGGTAACTCCACTAAAATCCTGTATAAATCTACGGTAATAGTTACACATACCTAAAAATCTGCGTAATTTGGTAATTGATGTTGGGCGCTCATATTCCACTACGGCTTTAACCTTATCTGAATTTGGACGTAAACCTTGAGTGGACTACAAGTAACCTAAAAAGGGTAATTCGTTTAGGCAAAATTTTGATTTTTCTAAATTTATCGCGAGATTGGCAGCCTTTAATCTACGTGCGACTTCATTGAGCAACATGACGTGCTCATCGAACGTCTCACTGACGATGACTATGGCATCTAAATATACAAAAACACGGGGTTCCAGCTCACCGTGCCCTAAGACTTGGTCCATGAGACGGGACAATGTCACTGGACTATTAACCAAGCCGAAGGGAAGTCTGGTGAACTGAAACATCCCCTTTCCTTGGACGCTGAAGGCGGTGTATCGACGAGAAGAAACTTCAAGTGGAATTTGCAGGAATGCCTCAGACAGGTCGATGGTGCTAAGATAGTTAGCTCGGGGTAATTGACTTAAGATTCTCCCAGGGTGGGGTAGGGGATACGCGTCTCGCACCGTACGTTCGTTAATCTTGCGAGCATCAAGACATAAGCGGACTTTTCCTGTTGGTTTGATGACAGGAACGACGTTGAGAGACCAATCTGAGTGACACCGTTCGATTATTCCTATCCTGTGCATTCGTTCGAGTTCCTCGGCTACCTTTTCTTGAATTTTTGGTGAAACAGTGTAGGGGTACTGACGAACTGCGGGTTTATTTTTCCATTCATCTTGAATTTCTATTAGATGAGTAATGAGTGGGGTGGATGAGATTTCATCGGGGAGAGCAACTTTAAAACGGCTCTTTATCTCTTCAAGCTGTGCTAATTCGGTCTCGTTTAAAGATAACCATAACTGCTCAGGGATGGGGTTTATTTCTTTAATTAATGCACAATGTTGAACTGACGGAGATATGCCGAATCGCTTGCAAAAATCCATCCCGAGGATGCAATCTAGCACCAAATTTTCAATGACTAGAGTCGAAAGTATTCGAACTTGTTTGTCGAAGGTGAAAGGTATGTACAATTTTCCAAGTACCTTCAACTGTGTTCCACTTGCGGAATGTATTTCAATAGAAATTTTCTAAAATTTGAAGCTTAGCGTTATTTAATTTTTGATACATTCGATCACTGATAAGTGTTATGTTGCTACCTGAATCAAGTAAGCCATTTGTGGTGTAACCATATAGTTTAACTTTAGCATAGGGTCTGTTATCATTTGGAACTAAATTGGAAATAACTTGTACCGTAGACTCATTTTTAGAGTACATTTCTTCGGATGTTGGTTCCCAAAATTCTAAAGGAGTGACCGAATTGTCGAAAGAATTTACGCGGGTGACGTTGACGATCGGCGACTTTCGATCGTCTGAAAGCCGTTTTTTAAACAATACGGGCAGTTTTGAGTGTCGAATCCTTTGAATCCGCACATTCTACAAAAGAGACCTTTAATCAATCTGCACTGTTCAATAGAATGGTTGGTATATCTACAATAAATACATTGGTTCATCTCAGGGGGCTTGTGGGCAGCTATCAAGCTGGATAAGGACCGAACATTTTTCGAATTTCCTTCTAATGGGTTTTCTTTACCTATGGGAGGCTTAGAATCTGAATTCTTATAATCCGAACTCTTTGATTTTTGATTAAATTTAGCTTGCTCCTTGCCTTGTTTGTTGGAGTTGCTATTGTTATTGTTATTGCTACTGTTTGGAAATTTTGGTTTCCTAAAATCAGACTGCTGGTTATTATTTGATCGTGGGTTATTATTTAGGTTTTTACCATCCTGTTTTTCCTTTTTAAATTCATTTACAACGTTGGTTGATTTTTCAGAACCAAACATTTTGTTGTAAAGCGAAAAATTTGAAGCATCAATCTGACGACCGGCGTCAACTAATTGAGGGAGGTTCTCAGTTGGTTTCCATAATAAATACTTTTTATAATCACCACGCATATTGCGTTTCAATACATCTAGTTTTTCATACTCATTCATCTGTTTATTCATTGACCTAAACAGCTTTTCCATGTCATAGTAATAATCTTGAAAAGACTCGTTCCTTTGTTGTCGACGTTGGTATATTTTGGAACGCACTAGCGAATCTAACTCAGGATGCACAAACGATTTCCTCAACTCTTCTACCATGTGACTCCAGTCTCTCAGATAACCTTTAGAACTCATTGACATGAACCAATTCAAAGCAGGTCCAGCGAACAGGTGGAATGCAGAATCGAACAACTCTTGCTCTGAGATTCTCTCAGCCAGTGATAGTTGCTGAACCAGCACCAAGAACTCGTTTAAATTGCTGCCTTGATCAGTTCCTGCGTATTTGTCTATTTTTCATTTAGAGACCGGTAACGGCTGTATGACGGCTTAGGTGGAACAGTCGGCTGACAACGGGGTGCAGAAGAAATGGGAGGAACCGTTGGGAACAACGTTGTTGGAACAGTAGGGGTTGGGTTCGACATTGGTGGAATAAAAGTTACTGATGTTGTGGAGTTTATCGGAAAAGGCATCGAATAAGGAACTGACGGTGGATGATACGGAAAATGTTGATAATATGGATTGTAATATGCCATAGAATTTGCCCCATACACATTCGGAAATCCACCGGGTTGATACGCAGTTGTAAAATTGTACGTGCTTGTAATCGGGATGGAATAGCCATATCCTGACGTCATAGGTGGATAACCTCCAATTTGTTGGGGTATCGAATATGGAATTGAGACACTTGGAAGAGACGTGTTAGTGGTGGTATGAAATTGATTGATCGAAGTAACTACCGGTGGATTCCAACCGCTAACTGATGAGGTGACTCTAGGTACAGTCAACACGTTCACCACAGTGGTTGGTGGCTGCCACATTCGAGCACTTGAAATTGTGGTTATGTTAACCATTTGTGAGTTGGCTATGGTGGGTATCGATTGAGTATTGGGTTTTAATTGGGTCTTTTGCTTGAACGTACGTAAAAGGTACAGTTCGTGTTCGAACGTTAACATGGCATCGCGTACATCTTTCTTAAGATCACCGGACCTAGAAGAGGCGTTTATACAACCTAACCTCTGCAAACACTGAACTATATCCGAGTCTTCAGGGTCTAACAGCGAAGATGAATTTTCATTTTCCTCGAGTGGATTGGAAGAGGGGTTTGGATTTGGAATGAAGCTTGATGTAGTGGTTGGGATTGTTAATAAATCCGTTAGCAGAAAATCGCTTTCCGTACTCAAAGTTCTTTGACGAGTTCGCTTATCGTAAAAGAAATAATTCAACATTTCGATGACTTTTTCGAGCACGTTTTTCAAACTAGCCTGTCTGGTCTCATCTACATGTGGAAGTAATCTGCCTATTCGTACGCCTAAATGCAGTAACGTAGACTGACAACGTGGCGGCGCTGATTGTACGTTAGACAAACTGCTGGCCAAGTGATTGAACTTTTCAATGCAATTCCAATAATCTCCTTCGGGATCTAATTTATACATAACCTGTATTGTAGAATCAGCATTTTTCTCATGCTTCAGAGCTTCTCTAAGATTTCCACGTTTCCTAACCATTGGTGCGCCATCTTCACAAACTATCTCTCTTATCCGTAACTCGTAATCGAGTTCATCTTCATTAAGAAAATCAACTCGTAGATCGCAAACATGCGCTTGTAAATCATCTAAACTGTTAATCGTATTAACGTTCTCCATAATAATTACTTCCTGATATAATTGTACAAAATCGTTCAAAAAACTATGTTGAGGTTATTAAATCAAGAGACACTCCAAAGTGCCGCTAATCTATATCGTTGTAACAGTAAATGGTTTTGAATAAAGAATTTTACAATGTAAAGAAAACAAGAAAATGAACTATCGTACTGAACCACGTGATTGGAGTTGTTTTCGATTATCACTTTACCCGATAACAATAGATTTTTTTTTTTTTTTTTTTTTTTTTGCTTTACGGTAGCTATTTTTTTTGCCGCTTTTTTTCCTGATCAAACGGACGTTCCTACCCACCCGAGCAAATGCAAAAATTGAAATCAATCATCGATCATATCACGCAGAACTATGGAAGAGGACTCGTGAGTCTCCCCTAGCACGGTAAAATTGTGTGCATAGGCGCACAATTTGATTTTTTTTATTTTTTATTTTACGAGAATCGCCAATTGTAACTAATTAAGACTTCCACCCGTTTTTACTTGTGGCCGTCTTGACTAGTCAGCCCAGCTAACTCACCTCTTATTTATCTCAGGATCGGTTTACCGTACTAGAAGAAACTCACCTTTTCCACCCGACGAAATTTCAACCTAAAACTTTTCTTTCGGTTTTTTTTTTTGCAAGAATTGTTTTACAAGCGTTACGTTAAGAAAACCAAGCCAAAATTATATTCCAGGGACGATTGATTGAATCACAAAATTGAATTTGATTGAATTTATATTACGAAATGTTTTTAGCTTTTTTTAACTCACTGCTCGATGTCTGCTGCTGCCTCGCTGATGCCGCCGTTGATTCCGTCGCTGATGTCGCTGTTGCTGATTCCACCGTAGATCTCACGTTCTCTTGCTGCTGGATTGCTTCAGGACCGAGTTACTGTTTCGGTTCGAACGAGGTGCTAGGTCGTGTGTTGACGTACGACCGGTTCAGCGCATCTGGGAAGTGGTTCACTTTCACAATCACTATTGTCTTCGAGAGGAATTAAACTTAACTCGCCCCGCGACACCTTGCCTAGCCGGTTTGCTAACTTCACGGACAGTTCTTTACCGTGTCGACAAAAACTTTTAAACCGGAAGACGACCTCTCGGCACACTGGGTTTACTAACTGGCCTCAATTTATTGATGAGGAAATCCAGTATACCACCACGTGGTCACTTCTGTTTGCACTGTAATAAAGAAATGCTTCTGGCGAGTTAAGTCACACTTAGGGCTAAGCCCTTTTAACGTTTTAGTTGAGAATACAACCGGAGGAAAAGTTTAAACTTTTAACTGTCCTCTTTCTTTTAAACTTCTAATTCCGGTGAAAATGACGGGTTTGATTCTCACTTGCTGAACTCTTTACGCACCAATCTTCTTCACTTCCCAGGATACAAGAGCCTCTTACAAAGGATTGAAGTCTCTTATATAGATCACCCAGATTTGAATCTAGGTAGTCACATATCATCATACGATCATCAGGCCATCGATGACGTGCGTATCGTATGATTTGCGCGCCTTCGGGATTTTCTCACTTCGGGTGTGTCGAGCAGTTGGTAGTGTTCTCCGCTACAACAATACTCGAGCAGTAGAGCTGCCTGATTCCCTGCACTAACTGCTACTTTTTTTTTTGGAATGATTTGTGTTTTCCCAAAATGAAGCGTGACAACGATTCACAAACCTTTACGGCTCTAAAATATTTAAAAATTCAAGGGCATTGGAGTTCATCAATTTGTCATAAAATTTAATCGTTTTATATAATTCAAGGAATTCTTGCATTTATTTTACATTTACGTACAATTTTTAGATAAAATGAATGATCAAACTGACACCAAAATATAGAATATAAGGCTGGAACATTCGTCAAAGGTTACAGGAAAACGTAAAAATATTTTAATTTTTTGTTTGTTGGTTTTTTTTACATCATTACCACCCCCCTTTCCCGCACCGGGTTATTTTTTTTTTCGCCGCCTTCCCCCCCGGCCTTCTTCCCCCCCCCCTCCCCCCCTCCTCGTTTTTTTCCGCCTGTTTTCCCCCCCCCCCCCCACCACGCCCCCCCCCCCCCCCTCATGATTCTCTACACAAAATCCTCCCAGGTTCTTCAAACTCTTGAAAATAGCGCCTGGGCGCTCTCCTTCTAAAAACTTATCACCACAGCACGAAATTCTTTCATCGTTGATAAAAGATGGACACTGAATGAAAATAATCAAACAGAACTTTCAATGGTGTGTGTAAGCACAGTGCGAGATTAAACCAATCCATAGATAGTGCATGAACTGTCGCATATTGGACACGGTGTATTCGATAATATGGCAAATTAACAGGTTGTTAATGTTCCCCAATTTTGACTTTTTTACTATTAAAAAAAAAAAACGTTGAAGTTTTTTTTCCATAGATTTGTGTAGTTAATATAAAAATCGATTGATAAGTTACAGGCGATCAAAATTGGACAAATTTTCGTCACGCGAGCAATCGCTTCATTTGAATGTGTCGATAAACCTCACGCACAATGCGGTTTATGTACTGAGATTCCAATCGAATGAAATGTTTTTAATAGGTGCGATTCTGCTTGATAATCATTAGTGCAACACGCAATTTACTCACAATATGACTGTGCATTCCGGTTCAAATAGTTCACGCTCTAGCATTCCGAAAATATTGACAGAAAATTTAACGATAAGCTGTGCCTTGACACGCCGTCGCTTAAACTACAAAACTGCTTCAAATGTGCTAAGAAAGTCCTAAATTACCCTTCGCCCAGCAAAATGCTACCCCGTGAATTCTCAAAACGGACACATCCCCACGGGCCCCACACGACACGACAGGCTCCCGGGAGCGTGAGCGAAAGCCTTCAATTAGACTGTCGACCGTCGGTCGGTCGTTCGAACGGAACGGACCGAGCGGATATTCTAATTCAAATTAGCAAAACAGCAACAACAGCAGCAGCAGAAGGAGAGCAAAGTGCTTATAACATGACCTGACCCAAAGTGACGGCCCGATGTCACGCAAAAGTTACTCTGCTAATGACCTTGGTTGGCTCCCTTTGTGTTTTAAATAGCACGTCCAAATGGAAATGACTTTATTTGAAATGTGTTTTTTGTTGTGTTTTCTTCTTTACAGGAACTGGGCACCTACCTGGGAGCGTTGAAGTGCGTCCGGGAAAGTTGTCCTCAGGGACGGATGGTTCCGCTGAATCCCTTGAAGGTTTCATCCGTTTGGGAGTGCGACTTGTGTGGGCTCAAGATGGGTAATGTAAAGGTAACGAAAATCCAGGAGATTGCCGGCCGAATGATTCTGAACAATGCCATCAAGAAGGATGCCGCGGACATTGTGGGGTACCTCGACGATCACGTGTCCAAATTTTTGCTACCGTGCAACCAGTTTACGGTGGAGCTAAAATTGCAGGCTATTCGGAAGATCCAGGACGATTCCAGCTTGGAGTTGCTGATGGAGAAGGAGAAGTACTGCTTGGACATTTTGGAAATACTGGCAAAGCTGGGCTATGGCGAATGTTTCGTGAAGGGAGTGCTTTGCTACGAGCTTTTCAAGGTGCGGATGGTTGTTGCCGTTCGGCAGGAGAAGGTGAGTTGGGATGAAATAGTTGAATACAGTAAACGTTAGAATGGAAATCTTAATCTATTTTAGCCGTTTCCGGACGAGGATGCGCTTGACCAACTGCGATGTTCCTGGGTCATTCTGGGTTGCAGTGGAAATCGACCACGAGACTTGGATCAACTTGCTCTAACCCATGGTTGTAAAGTTTGACAATCTTCAACTTCAGAAGAACGCAATCAGTAGGCGCAGCGAATCGCGGAAGAATATGGAATCTAAGAAGAACAATCAAACGGTTGTGCTTCCGTTGTCCGTAGTAACATGGATGGAAACGGAATCCAAGGGTTGTTTAAGGCACCAATCAAAACAAAGCACCCACACCCAGCACAAACACACGAATACGACGAGATGCACATTTTTGTTCCAAACAGTGATATATGTAATTAAAGCATAGGAAAAGCTAATGAGCTAGATAGTTGAGTGCGATGGTTGATGCGTTTTCAAGTTTGATTGATAGGCAGCGTGCATTTAGGATAATTTTGCTCACAACAAAACAGATTTATCTCTCAAAGACAGCGAAGGGATTTGAAGCGAACACTGACACTCGCATTGCCGTGGTGATTTGCGGATTGCTCTCTTTCTCTCTCGCATACTAGCTTTAGATTCTAAATACAATTTTGACACATTTTTATATCGTACTGAAGAGACACAAGCAAAATTGAAAAAAAAAACGGCGTTCTTGCTCTAGGTGAAATGGCACTATAAATGAAATAAGAAGACGAAAAGTAAAGTAAATTAACACATGTTATTCACTCGGATTGACGCACAAAGACTGGCACCTTTCGCGCACCTCGTCTTTCTATGAATCGTTAAATTTTCCCAATGTACACATCTCTATTTGCCTTCTTTCCGACCAGCTATTTACATTTCTCTATTCTAGCCACACGGTTTCGTGTCTTTCAAATCTGTCCATTTGTTGACATAAAAAAAAAATAAGACTAGGTATCTATTTCCAGCCATTACACCGACAAGCGTGATATTTTTAAGGCTAAGTCCACTTCTCGTTTGTCTAAAACATCGTAGAAAAATAAGCAGTTTGTTATGGAAAGATTTCATCTCCCTTTACAAAATTTAATCCAAATGTAATCTTTCTTCGGAGCAAGCAAAGTTAAAGTACCAAACCCCAAAAATAAATAATAAAAGACGAATATCGAAATATTTACTCTCCCTCTCTTTCTAGTCAAGTTCCAAACCAATTTATGATAGGCAGCGTATTTTCACTCAAACTTTTAGACAAACTAAAGACAGAAAAATAATATCGAAGCATAGTACAGACATACACAAATATAACCTTATTTTCCCTATACCAACTTAAGCAAAGGATTATGAAATAAATTTTTCGCTTTAAGAATAAAGTGTACAGTGTGCGAGTATGAATTCGAAAGCAATTAAAAGTTGGCGGAAGACACCTGTGCTCCTATTTCTGTAGTAAGCTGTTGCTTCGATGTTTGTCGTGGCGGCGCGTGACACTGAGAGCGACCACGTGGTTGCTCGTTGCCTGATTCTCGCTCTCTCGCGCTTTGTGGTTTGAAATTCCCCCTGGAGATGCTCGACGTGAATAAGGGAGAGAACGTCGGAGAGTGAGAGATTATGAGAGTGAGAGTAGCTGCGGTGGGAGGGAGCAACAACCTCTGGCCTCTGATGCGGTGCGTTTGCTGGATGGGATTTTCTTTCGATGAAGAAGGTAAAGGGTGGTTGAGAATAGTGAGGGAAGGAGTGAGAGAAAGGTGAATAAGGGAGCGTGAAAAGAGAGATGTTCGGATCGGAAAGCTTTTTGCACACGGTCGATGAATTTAACTCAGCGATTGTGTAATTTCTTGTCATTAGTATGAGGAAATTGATAAAAGCGTTTAGCGGCATTTGGTTTGGGAAATTTATTGAAGCTGTTTACGTTCGATTAAGCAGAGTGTTGCTTGCATTTTGCAAGGCTCCTACGAGAATACACAACAATTAACTGATTCTTAAATTCTTAGGGCATCTCCAGGAGTGTATGGTCGTTACACAATAGAACTGGATTTATTACAAAGGCAACTTCAGCAAGGCGTCCTAGTTGGATAATTTCGAACAGTTTCATGTTAAAATTTAAAACTGGAATACTACGTTGTTCTATTTTTGTTCAAATTTGAAACGCGTTTCATCCAAGTTATATTTTTTTTTGTCAATGTGGTAGTGTCAATGGAATCAAGTCAAACGTCAAACTTTAAATCAACGTCCGGTCGTGGATCTGTTTGAATTTTGTATACGTTCTACTTTTTCGTTAATAATTTCAAGTTGCAGCAACAAGTCTGAACTCGCTGACCATCATATCCCTATCTCTTTGTTATTACCATCATTTCCCTATTTTTTGTTTTTATTTTTTTTCGAGAATTTTTCCATATTGTGGAATATTCAAATTAGGTATAGAACCGAAAATTATTTAGGCGAATATTAAGGGAAATTCCAGAGAAGTTCTGGAAGGAATCCCAAAGGAATTACGAGGGAAAATTCCAGAGGAATACTGGAGAAATTCCAGCGGAATTTTGAGAGGAATTCCAGAGGATCCATGAGAATTTAAGAAGAATCCTGAGGAGAATACTAGAGAAATTCTAGTAAGAACTCCTGAGAAATTCTGAGAAGAATTCCAGTGGACTTCTGGTGAATTCCGCAGGACTTCTGAAGACAGTTTGAGTGGAATTTTGAGAATTTCAGTGTAATTCCAAGATGAATTCCACAGGAATTCTGATGAGAATTGTAGAAGAACTCTGAGGAGAACTCCAGAGGTATTCTCAGAAAAACTGCGAATGAATTAAGGGGAGGATTCCAGAAAAAATCCTATGAAGAATTGCAACTGAATTCTGAGGAGAATTCTAGGGGAATTCTAAAACAAAATTCTAAGGGAATTCTGAGGAAAATTCCAGACGATTTCTGAGATTTCTAGAGAAATTCGAAGGGGATAGTAATTCTGTGGGAAATTCCAAAGGAGTTCTGAGAGGAATTACAGCGGAAATTTGAGGAGAATTCCTAAGGAATTCTGAGAATATGCCCACAGAAGTTTTGAGACTCAATTATACACACACATTCAAGTCTTTAGGTTTAGAACAACATTTGGAACTGCTGCTGAAGAGAGGGTATGTTTGTTATATATTTTCCCAAGAGAATAATTTATAACTGACATATAAAATGAATCTAGAACTACAACACTCCTGGAGATGCTCTTAGTGCTAGTTTTTTTTTCTGGCAGATGGCAACAGAGGGTCTTGGTACACTCAAAAGAATTTTTGCGAATTTTTGTATGCGCGAAATTACTGAATTATCGTCAATGAATGTTTTCATTAACTGTATGAGGACTTGGCATACAGTCCATAAGTTGGACACATACTTTCTATGAATTCCTTAAATAGAATGCATTGATCATGCATATCATGTTAGGGATGTTAATTAATGGTTTCAATTAGGTTTAAGGTATTTATTTTCGAAAAATGAACAAAGTTGCTATAAGCAATAAGATTCATTTAAGCGAATTTAATAGGAAAATGGTTTTATTGTCCAATGTGAATAGATATGTTTATTGACTTTTCATAACAATTTGCTCAAATCAACATCAGGTGATGGAGCCGCATCCAATGAATCTGAATCATCCGATTGCAAATTTAGTGAAGAAACGGGCACAGTAAAAGCGTTTTCATTACATTCTGATGGGTTTAAATCTATCGGTTCACACTCTTCTGATGAGTTTTCCAGCCAATCCTCTTGTATTTTGATGATTTCGGATCCGTTAATACCGATTTCCTGTTAGAGAAAAAAAAAATTAAGAAAATAATGCAAAAAAGCATATTTACAACATAACTTACACATTTCTGACGCCAATTTAGGATTCGCCTGAAAATTTCGTCAAAATTCGATGGTAATTCGTAAGATCCAGAACCTGTTAAAATATTCTCCAGCTCATCCCTATAAATATACAATAGTTTGATGAAACCGATTGCTGCATCTGTGCCAAATTTGTAGAATTATCAAATCTTTCACTGAACATTAGCTTTCCTTGACTTACGTTCGAAAGCTTCCAATATTACCATTTAACTTTGATTCGTTCAGCACGAACTCGCGGAAGCTTTTTCCATCTTCCTCCATCATTGTTTTGTTTGTTTCGGTAGAGCGTAAAGTGCGTTGCAAGAAAGTGTATTTGTGGTGACACATACTTTTCATATGATGTCAAATGACATTCATGAGTTATATAAATTCAAAGTATTTGGCACGGTTATGGTAAGCATATGCCGCACATGAATTCAATGAAAATTGTAGTAAGGTATGTGCAGCCACACATGAATTTAAGGGACCATATTTTTTGAGTGTAGGAAAGCAAGTTTTCCAGTATGGGAAATTCCACCACCCAAAATTACCTCTTATTTATATCATCGACGATTATTTCGTTCTCAGACGGGGGGGGGGCAGGACGGTGGGTTGACGTAATACCTTCCCTCCCCCCCCAAGTGTTTTTTTTTTTTTATAAATAGAGAAAAAATTGTTTCTCTACCAAAAAACAAAAAAAAAAACCTATATATGTTTATTTTCATACTACCAAGCCCAAACATTTTGTCCTAGCTCACCTCGAGCACTACACGCAGAAAAATAAATAAGAAAGACAAGGATAAGTATAGTTAGAACATTTGTATTTTTAACGGATTTATCTCCACATATTTGAGTCCATTATACAGTTAAGTCAAATCTATCCAACGTAGATAATAAATTCAAGCAGATTAATTTGTTCAGAAAACATGATGCTCAATAAAATCAACAATTGTATAATTTTTACCATCATGCGTATAGTCAATTCATCTATCAATTCTTTTTGCATGAACTTGCTGCTAAGTATTGATAACACGTACATTTTGGTTGAATTGAGAATTTTGGACAACCGATTTTCCCAGTGTTTTTGTCGTTTTTAACCCAAATTTTCTTTAACTCCAGCTCTTTAGTTTTGGGATGTTTGCGAACATCCGGCCTTATTATTACCCAGAATTTTTCAATTGGGCAAAGTTTCGGTGATCTGGTGGGTTCATATTTTTTGGCATAAAATTGACTCAGTTTGTTTGATACCCCCCCCCGCGACCCCACAACACAAATTTTTCTTTATTCCAGCAACCCTCCCCCCCCCCCACCACCCCCACCCAAGAGAGGGCCCATTTCCCCCCCCCCCCCACCCCCCCCCGACACATATCTTTCACATATTAATTTTTCTTTCACACACCCCACCACACAAAACATAAACAACAACAAACACATTCCCCCCCAGAGAGAAAGAAGCCCCCCCCCACATATTTCCCTCCCCCACCACGCCACACCACACGTTAACAACCATCTTATTTTTTTTTGCGCCGGTTTTCGCTGTGTTGTTTTGATTCTCATTTCGGTTGAGGCCTTTTTGCACATTGTAAACATGTAACCCAGAACGCTTGATGGTTTTCTAATCTAATCTAATCTAATCTCACACTAACGCAGCCAATTCTTGAAAGCATCCTGGAAAATGACGTCTTCTGGATTGCATCATTTTTCTTGTCATCGGCCAGGCCAACTGCGTAGTGTGTGCCGCAGAGAGGATTCCAAGAAATAGAGCGATTCCAGAAAGAGTGTCTGAAATCGCTCTACTACTTCGAATCAAGGGAAGGAAGAAAGCGTGGACCTCCCGTACCAAACGCCTCCATATAAAGTTAAATAATGTGATAAAGGGTGTCCACGATGAAATTGCCACACACAAAATTGATTCGCAAAACTCAAGTTTTCATCCGATTGCCATCAAATTTTCAGGGATTGAGAAATAACTATTAAACTTCATTTTACCATTTTACTCGTATTTTATTTACAGTCCATACGCAAATGCCCGCACCTTGGCCTTAACCCCGGCCATAAGATTCTGCACAACCTGTGAATCAACCGTTTTTTGCATGTAAACCCATACTTTCTTCAGTTCCTCGACTGTCTTCACTACCTTAGGTCGTTTAAGAAGGTGCTGCTTCATAATCGCCCAGTACTTCTCGATGGGGCGGAGCTCCGGAGTGTTGGGAGGGTTGAACATTTTCGGCACGAAATTGACCTTATTGTCCGCATACCACTTCAGCACGTCCTTGGAGTAGTGGCATGAGGCCAAATCCGGCCAGAAGATTGTTGGGACGTTGTGGGCCTTCAGGAGAGGAAGCAGCCGCTTCTGGAGGCACTCTTTTATGTACACCTGTCCGTTCATCGTGTCCTGGGTCACGAAAGGTGCACTCCGCTTCCCGCACGTGCAGATGGCTTGCCAAACCAGGAATTTCTTCGCAAATTTGGACATCTTCTGAGTGCGGACATGCTCCGGAACGCTGAACTTATCCTTGGCCGTGAAAAACAGGTTGCCGGGGATCTGTTTGAAGTCGGCCTTCACATATGTTTCGTCGTCCATGATGCAGCATTCAACTTTCGTCAGCATGTTGAGGTACAACTTCCTGGCACGGGTTTTGGCGGACTTGTTCTGCTTCTCGTCGCGATTAGGGGCCTTTTGTACCTTGAACGTTCGAAGCCCAGCCTTAGTTTTGGCCTTCTGGACAAAACTTCGGCTTAGGTGCAGCTTCTTAGCCACATCCCGAACGGAGGCGTTCGGATTTCGGTTGAAGGCCCCAACTACGCGGTTGTGATTTTTGGTGTTGTACGGAATACTTTTTCCTTCACTTCTGGGCTTCCGATCGGTGGTCAACCGTTCCTCGAACCGCTTAATCACTCGCGACACCGTGGAATTCGCGATTCCCAACGTTTTAGCGATGGAACGATGCGAGAGATCCTTGTTCTCGTGATGAATGCGCAAGATTTTATCACGCACGAGCTGTTCTTTCGACTCGATTTCCGCGAGTTTTGATCACAGGACTTTAAAACTGTAAATATGTAAATAATGCACTATGAACTAAATCCACCCAAATTTTCATTAAATTCTACCCAACGGTTAAAAAGTTAGAGCAATT
Source organism: Aedes koreicus (assembly GCA_024533555.2). NCBI lineage: Eukaryota > Metazoa > Arthropoda > Insecta > Diptera > Culicidae > Aedes > Aedes koreicus. The sequence continues at coordinate 11,625 of JAHHFK020003586.1, read as the reverse complement.
TCATAGTGTGGCAATTTCATCGTGGACACCCTCTAATTTGTATTTATCGTTGGGAGCATAGATGCTAGAAAGATTAGTTTATGCTCCTTTTGCCTGTGGGTGGACTTTTGGCATTTGAACCAAAAGTCTGGCAATAATTTGCCAAGGTTATAGCGCCTTATCTCGCTCACTGAAATTTAGATTGAAATTTAAAATTTACAGAATAATACACTGTGCTTCCACTATATACAAGCTCATCGATTTAGCACCACCCGGGGGAGACTTGGTCCTATACCCAATGATTTCATTATCTCCAATCCGCTCAACCAATCGCAATGTTTTGTGATATAGTGGACGGATTATTATAATTTGAGATAACTCAATGCAGACGTCTTCCAAATTTGGCAGATCGACAGGCAATCGGTGGAGACCCACCTGGTACCTCATATAAAGGGCCCTCTCCCCCCCCCCTCCCCCCCTTTCCTTCCCTTTTCTTTCCTTTCTTCCCTCCTCTTTTCTTCTTTCTCTTCCTTTTTTCTTCTTTCTCTTTTTTTCTTTTTTCTCCCTTCTATCTTCTCCTTTTCTTTTTTCCTCTTCCCTTTCTCCTCCTTCTTCTCTTTTTCTTCCTTTCTTCCTCTCTCTCTTTTTTTTTCATTCTTTTCTTCTTCTTTTTCCATCTTTTTTTCCTCTTTTTTTTTTTCCTTTTTCTGTGTCCACGATGCCCCCCTGTTTTCCCCCTCCTTCTCTTCTCTTCTTTTCCCCTTCTCCTTTTCCCCCTCTTCCTCCCTCCCTCCTGTTTTTTCCCGGCTTTTTTCTTCCCTTTTCTCCTCTGGCCTTCTTTTTTTTTCCTTTATTTCCCTTCTTTTCCCTCTGCTCTTTTCTTCTTTCGATGTCTCCTTGATATTTCTCTTCTTTTATTTTTCTCTCGTTCTTCGATTTTCTTGTTCCTTTCTTCTCCCCCCTTTGTCTATCATTCGATCACTTTTTCTGTTTTTCCTCGTTGCCCGATTGCTGCCTCCTTCCTTCTCGGTTGTTTCTTCCTTTCGTTCCCCGTCCCTCTTTTTTTTGTCGAATTGCTCTGTTTCATTGTTTCCTCGTTTTTGACAGAATAATCTTTTTTTATCCTACTAATTTTATATATATTAATACAACTTCTTCTTTCTCCATATTTAAATTGCCACACTAGGAAATTGCTCTAACTTTTTAACCGTTCGGTAGAATTTAATGAAAATTTGGGTGGATTTAGTTCATAGTGCATTATTTACATCCTGCAAGTTTTAAAGTCCTGTGATCAAAACTCGCGGAAATGGAGTCGAAAGAACAGCTCGTGCGTGATAAAATCTTGCGCATTCATCACGAGGATCTCGCGCAAGGATCTCTCGCATCGTTCCATCGCTAAAACGTTGGGAATCGCGAATTCCACGGTGTCGCGAGTGATTAAGTGGTTCGAGGAACGGTTGACCACCGATCGGAAGCCCAGAAGTGAAGGAAAAAGTATTCCGTACAACACCAAAAATCACAACCGCGTAGTTGGGGCCTCCAACCGAAATCCGAACGCCTCCGTTCGGGATGTGGCTAAGAAGCTGCACCTAAGCCGAAGTTTTGTTCAGAAGGCCAAAACTAAGGCTGGGCTTCGAACGTTCAAGGAACAAAAGGCCCCTAATCGCGACGAGAAGCAGAACAAGTCCGCCAAAACCCGTGCCAGGAAGTTGTACCTCAACATGCTGACGAAAGTTGAATGCTGCATCATGGACGACGAAACATATGTGAAGGCCGACTTAAAACAGATCCACGGCAACCTGTTTTTCACCGCCAAGGATAAGTTCAGTGTTCCGGAGCATATCCGCACTCAGAAGATGTCCAAATTTGCGAAGAAATTCCTGGTTTGGCAAGCCATCTGCACGTGCGGGAAGCGGAGTGCACCTTTCGTGACCCAGGACACGATGAACGGACAGGTGTACATAAAAGAGTGCCTCCAGAAGCGGCTGCTTCCTCTCCTGAAGGCCCACAACGTCCCAACAATCTTCTGGCCGGAATTGGCTTCTTGCCACTACTCCAAGGACGTGATGAAGTGGTATGCGGACAATAAGGCCAATTTCGTGCCGAAAATGTTCAACCCTCCCAACACTCCGGAGCTCCGCCCCATCGAGAAGTACTGGGCGATTATGAAGCAGCACCTTCTTAAACGACCTAAGGTAGTGAAGACAGTCGAGGAATTGAAGAAAGTATGGGTTTACATGCAAAAAACGGTTGATTCACAGGTTGTGCAGAATCTTATGGGCGGGGTTAAGGCCAAGGTGCGGGCATTTGCGTATGGACTGTAAATTAAATACGAGTAAAATGGTAAAATGAAGTTTAATAGTTATTTCTCAATCCCTGAAAATTTGATGGCAATCGGATGAAAACATGCATTTTCATGCGGAAACCTTCCAGACTATTTAGATCATCCCTATCAATGAAAAAGTCATGTAATGTTTAGCCCATTTAACCAAAACCTAACAAAAATTGATTTGACAAGTCATTTTCACTCGTCAGTTAGTTTGTTCATGCTTGATTGCAATATATATTCCGCGGCGAAAAAAAGAGAAAGAAAAATCCTTGTTGCGTATTTGAGTGTTTTCTCTCTCTATTGTTACATGTGAAAGTCATACAGTATACTACCTAATTTTAAAAGCCGGGCAAATGAAAATTTATTATTTATAGAATGAATGTCTCTCTGCATTGTAGGTAAACATGGTTCGCAACTATCGGAGGGTAACGATGCGTGCTGAATACCCTAAGCACGATTTGTACAAAGCCGTTGCAGCTGTTAGGAACAGTCATATGTCTCAAACCGAGGCATCCAAGTGCTACGGTATTCCGGTATCTACGTTGAATAACCGGCTGAATGGAAGACGTGGAGCAAACAGCTCTACTCAGGGAAGAGATACGGCAATACCATGGGAGATCGAAGCCAAGCTAGCTGCCCATATTAAAACCAAGAATTTTTTTTTTTTTCAAACAAGAGGTCCTCTTGGCAATTGGCCAATACTTAAAAACCAGTGGACTGAAAACTTCATTTAAGAATTGTGTTCCTGGAAGCGACTTTTTAAGAGGATTTATGCGACGCCACAAACTATCTCAGAAGAAACCACAAGCGGTAGAAATGGCTCGTAAAAGAAATGTCGACCCGTTCATTATTTAAGATTACTTAAAAATAGTCAACGATGTGACGGGTATTCCAACTTCACGTATCTATAATGTCGATGAGACAAGTTTCTGTTTGGATCCATCCCGATTGAAAGTGGTTGGAGAAAAAACTGAAGGGACGGGTAGAGAGAATTTTTCCGTCTTACTCGGTGGAAGTGCAGTAGGGGACAAGTTGCCTCCACTGATTATTTTAAAAGGGAAATATGTGTGGCATTCTTGAACAACTAACAGTGGTCACGAATTTCCTGGTATGTCCTATGCGAGGTCCTATGCTGCCACTCAAAATGGATGGATGGAAACGATCACGTTTGAAAACTATTCCGAGCGTGTGTTTTTGAAAGCGATTCCGAAGGCAAGACCTGTGTCTTGGTTTACGACGGTCATAGCATGGCCTGATTGCAGCGTAAGAATTGTAGGGTGAAAATTTCGAAATCGGTTTTTGCTGCCATTATCTCTCGGGTGTGGAATGATATGGATCGAGCTATATTAAAAAGTGGATTCAATAAATCTGGATTTTTATCCGGTGATTCCTATCGAGAAATACGATTTCAGAAGCCATAGGATGTGAACGCTGTGAATAATCTAGTTAATATCGAAAATCAAGATCCATGCCGTACACAATCACAAGAAAATATGCCGTCGGTTCGCGATACTTCTAGTGAGTCATCTTTCCATAGATTTTTTTTTTTATGTATTCATTGTACAGGCTCAATCGAATCAACTTTACAGAGCCAAGTTTTCATGTTTATATACATCAGTTATCTTAGAACTAAGGTTAAGGGGGTGGAACCGATTACTCGCGGCCGTCTCGAGGTTAATAGGAATTACAATTTTATGGATGGGAAAATTGCGGTGGAAATTTTAAACAAAGCATGAGGAACAATGGTTTTCTTTTCAAATAACAATTTTTTAATTGAACGTTTTCAATCTAAAAAAAAATCACTAACTTACACACACACACACACACACACACACACACACACACACACACACACACACACACACACACACAACACTCACACACAACACTCACACACAATCCTCAAAAATTTAACCTAAACAAGTAAGTTAATCAAACTACAATCTAAGGCTAATGTTAGTCAACAACACATAAATGAGTTTCATAGACTCCAGATCGCGTGCAGCCAAAATGTCTCGAATCGGTACATTGGGTTGTCTACCTTGAGCCCGAAGGGAATCATAAAGCTCAGATCTGACTCCTCGATGCTCAGCACAAAACCAAATAACGTGATCTGCGTCCTGGTAACCTTGTCCGCATTCACAGAGATTGCTGTCTCCCAGCCCAACACGGAACAAATGAGCGTTTAAAGAATAATGATTGGACATGAGGCGAGACATCACACGAATGAAGTCTCGACCCACATCCAATCCCCTGAACCAACATTTCTTAGACACCTTAGGAGTGATAGAATGTAGCCATCGCCCCAAATCTCCTTTACTCCATTTATACTGCCAGCTAACGAGTGATATCTGACGAAAAATATAGAAAAAATCGTTGAAGGCGATTTGTCGGTCATAAATATCGCCTTCCATAGCGCCCACCCTTGCAAGCGAGTCCGCTTTCTCATTGTCAGGAATCGAACAATGAGAAGGGACCCACACAAAGGTGATAATAAAAGAACGTGAAGATAAAGCACTTAGAAGACCTCGTATTTTCATAAGAAAATAAGAGGTGTGCTTTACCGGCCTCAAGGAGCGAATAGCCTCTATAGAACTAAGACTATCCGTGAAAATGAAGTATTGATCCGGTGTTAGTGAGGCAACAATTTCTAGCGTAAAGTGTATTGCCGCTAATTCGGCGACATATACGGAACAAGGAGCTTGAAGTTTACGAGCGACGCTATAATTTTCATTGTATACACCAAAGCCAGCGGAGTCCTCTATCAAAGACCCGTCAGTGAAAAACGTTTTGGTGGAATCAACTAGGCCAAACTTTGCAGCAAATATCACCGGAGCAATCATAGGACGATGATGCTCTGGGATTCCACGAAGCTCCTGTTTCATGGATAAATCAAAATGAACCGAATTTCCGAAGTTGGAGAAGCAAACACGATTGGGAATATTCAGCGAAGGGCTGACATCCTGTGTTATGTACAAATGGTACAAGGTCATAAAGCGGGTTTGAGTATTCAACTCAAGGAGCTTCTCAAAATTTTCGATCACCTGGGGGTTCATAACTTCACACCTGGTGAGGAGCCGGAGAGATAATTCTGAAAACCGATCCGAGAGTGGCAACATGCCAGCCAGCACTTCAAGACTCATGGTGTGAGTCGAGTGCATACAACCTAACGCGATACGAAGACACCGATACTGAATACGTTCCAGTTTGATGATGTGCGACCGAGCCGCTGACTGAAAACAAAAACTACCGTATTCGATAACCGACAAAATCGTTGTCCGGTACAACGTTAGAAGATCTTGCGGATGTGCTCCCCACCAGGTTCCGGTAATTGTTCGAAGAAAGTTGATCCTCTGCTGGCACTTTCGCTTCAGATACTCAATGTGGGATCTCTAGGTGCACTTAGAATCGGACCAGACCCCAAGGTATTTAAATGACATAGAATGAGTTATAGGCTTACCCCAAATTTGAAGCTTTGGATGTGCTGGGTTATGCTTCTTAGAAAAACTACCAACTCAGTTTTCTCCGTAGAGAATTCGATACCTAGCTCGAGAGCCCAAGTAGACAAATTGTCTAAGGTATCCTGTAAGGGTCCTTGCAGATCGACCCCATTGGGTCCCGTGACAGACACTACGCCGTCATCTGCAAGTTGTCTCAACGTACAGTTGTCACTTAGACAACCGTCAATGTCTTTGACATAAAAATTATACAAAAGAGGGCTTAAACATGAGCCCTGGGGAGACCCATGTAGCTAAATCGGGAAGCTGTAGAGGTTCCATGAGAAAAGCTCATATGTTTTTCTGACAGCAAATTGTACAAAAAATTGTTCATTAATGGTGAAAAACCACAAGCGTGGAGTTTATCTGAGAGAACTTCAACAGATACTGAATCAAAAGCCCCCTTTATGTCCAAGAATACAGAAGCCATTTGCTCTTTTTTAGCAAAAGCTAACTGAATCTCTGTGGAAAGCAACGCGAGGCAGTCGTTCGTTCCCTTACCCCTACGGAAACCATATTGAGTATCTGAAAGCAGGTTGTTCGTCTCAACCCATCTGTCCAGACGGAAAAGGATCATTTTCTCCAACAACTTTCGAATACAAGATAACATCGCGATGGGTCGATAGGAGTTGTGGTCGGACGCGGGTTTACCAGGTTTTTGAATGGCAATAACTCTCACCCGTCTCCAATCATCCGGTACAATGTTGAGCTCCAAAAACTGATTAAACAAGTTCAACATGCGCCTCTTAGCGACGTCTGGAAGGTTCTTAAGCAAGTTGAACTTGATTCTATCAGCCCCTGGAGCCGTATTGCCACACGAAAGGAGTGCGAGAGAGAGTTCTACCATTGAAAAAGGTTGGCTGATCTCATCTATCGAATTCGTGGTTCCGCGAGGAAACATTTGTGCTGGCACAGAATCTGGACAAACTTTTCGCGCGAACTTGAGGATCCATTGGTCCGAATACTCCTCGTTCTCGTTGTTCGTAATTCTGGTACGCAATCTTCGCGCCGTGTTCCAAAGGGTATTCATCGACGTTTCACGCGATAGCCCGTCCACGAACTGTCGCCAGTAACCGCACTTCTTGGCCTTGATGAGGCTCTTAAATTCTCGTTCGAGAGCCGTGTACCTTTCGAAGTGCTCAGGTGTTCCACGTCTACGAAAAACTTTGAACGCGTCGGACTTTTTGTGGTAAACCTCGGTGCATTGCTGATCCCACCATGGAGAAGGAGGTTTCCTGTGAAATGACGTTCCTGTAACTGGTCGAGTTTGAGCTTGAAGCGCGCTTTCCAAAATCAGGTTGGAGAGGAAGTTATATTCCTCCAGCGGTGGAAGCCCTTCTACGGCTTCATCTATTGCTGTCCTGAACCTTGTCCAATCGATATTACGAGTTAGGTCATACGTGACGTTGATGGATTCCGGCGGAGTGAGCCCGGTGGCAACCGAAATTTTAATAGGCAAGTGATCACTACAGTGGGGATCCTGGATCACATTCCACGTGCAATCCAACGATAATGAATTCGAGCAAAGTGTGAGGTCTAACCTACTGCCAAGTGAGGATGGACCAGCCAAGCGTGTAATTTCTCCATTGTTGAGAACGGTCATATTGAAGTTGTCACAGAGGTCATATATCAAAGAAGACCGGTTGTCATCGTTCAGTTCTCCCCAGCCTGTACCGTGAGAGTTAAAATCTCCCATGACCAACCGCGGAGCAGGAAGAACCGACCAAATATCTGAAAGTTGTTTCTGGTTTATTGAGGCTCTAGGAGGAATATAAACGGAGTTATTTTTAATAACAGCCTGACATGCGACAACTTCAATACCTGGAATTGGAGGAAAATTCACTCTATAGAAGGAGTAGCACTTTTTGATCCCCAAAAGTACTCCTCCTCCACGTGAATCCTCACGATTAAGCTAAATAATGTTGAAATCGTGAATCGGAAGATCGGGATGATTTCGGGTGAAAGCCATGTTTCACAAAGTGCGAATGCATCACAAGGTAGTGTGAGCTAAAAATTTAAATGATTCCAATTTAGGAATAAGACTTCGACAATTCCACTGCAGAACAGTGATCAAATCCCCGACCTCTTATGGCAAATTATCCATCGAAGGAAATGATAGCTGCAAGGAGGGGCCACTTTAATGTTAATTTCTTCAAAAAAGTTTTCACTGTGGGAAGCATTGCCATAACAATGCCTTTAAGAGGGTCAGACATTTCGAGCTACTTGAAAATACCTTCCACACTATCATCAAATGAGAACAGCCCAGATGAAGAGGGGGCTTCTGTTCTTAAAATCGGGGCATCAGGGGTTTTGGATGTCCCCGGGAGAGATGGGAAATCCTGTGTATAGTTGGCACTTCGAAAACCAGGTGGATTTGGATTATCCTTATTTCCACTGCTCTTTGAATTGGGCATGTTGATTTGGGGCTTCTGTTCAGCTACTTTCCCTGCTCGGATGCGTCTTCGCTTCCGTGAAGCACCTTCCGGATAGCTGAAAGTTGTCCCCTCCTCAATCAAGTCCGAATCAGACTCGTCATCTGACAGAGCAGCAAAAGGATTTGTATAGATATCGGGTGGCGAGGCTTTCTTAAGCATTTCTGCAAAAGATTGCCTTGAACGTTGTTTCAGAGAACGTTCCAATTTTTCCCCGCGTTGTTTGTACGCCGGGCATGACGAGAGAGCATGGGGAGGAGTTCTCTTGCAGAAAACGCATTTTAGTGTGTTATCTGCACAGGGACCAGCCTCATGTTTCTCCCCGCAAGTTGAGCAGCGTGCCTTGTTGCCGCAATGGGAGGCCGTATGCCCCATCTGCTGGCAGTTTTGGCAGATCATTACCCGGGGTACAAATAACCGCACAGGTAGCCGAAGTTTGTCCAGTTCTAAGTAGTGAGGAAGGGCAGAGCCAGAAAAGGTCACCCGAAACGAGTCTGTGGGGGTAACTTTTTTCTTACCCTCGCTGTGCGATATTTTCACTAATTTTGTTAATTTCAGTATCTGTACTGGGGGGAGCAGAGGGTTCTTGAATCCAACCGCTCGCTTCTCCAAAATTTCAGGGCACAGACTCGCCTCTGTGACTACTCCTACAATCTCCACATCACGAGCTGGAATATAAACTCTATATTCCAGTGTAAAATGCTGGGAGGAAGCAATCTCATTAGCCTGCTTCAGGTTAGAGACGACAACTAGGAGTTTATTAAATTTTACTTTCGTGATCACGGCTGAGAATCGCTTCGTCAAATCAGTAGTTATTTGGTACTCGTTCAGAGGTTTAATTTTGGGCTGGAAGTAGACAACCCATGGACCGACCGAGTCCATTGGATAAGATCGCGGTCGGAATTTTATTTGTGCCTCCCCATCATCAGGTGACACTGGATCGAACGGACTTTCTTCTTTCGCTGAACGAAGTGAGATGTCCTACATCTTTCCATAGATTTGACGAAAACGAAAAACGGTCCGAACGTGGATCGAGCAAACCATTGTCGTCTGTGAATACAGATCATGCCGCTAAGTCAAAACCTGATAAGTCTTTCGAAGAAATTCTATTTGAACATGTAAAGAAACAACCGTCTACTAGAGCCCAGAGAAGGAAGAAAATATGTGTCGGCGTTGAGTTCATAACATCGATGGAGGTTCTTGAAAGTTTAAGGAAGAAAGAAGAAGAGGATAAGTTGATGGAATCTTTTATCAAAACACCATACTAAAAATCTGTCTCTTTCTACCCTCAAACATTCTCAACTTACGTTCAACTGGCGTGAAAACCAGGAAAACAAAAAGGCTGAGTAAGCATAACATAAGTGTTATACAATACTAAGTCGCCGCGTTTCAAACGCGAAACTGTTTTTTTGTCTACAAACTCACTCAGCTGTTTAAGGCAGCTGGTGTGCTTGTGATCATGAAAATGTTTTAAACAAGGCGAGTAGAGAACTCTTCCTAGATTACAACTCTAGGTGACAAATCACCTAGAGGCGTGTAAAATTAGGGGACATTGTGGCGATCCGTGATGGCATAAATGAAGACCTGGAGCCATATTGCGGATCTCGAAACGAAGAACTTATTCTCACAAGCGTTCGTACAAAAAGTCGTTCGTTTCGAGCTACGTAATTCCACCCCTGGTCGGGTCGCCGCATGCACCAACCACTCGCGGTACATCTTCCTGGCGTGGAATTTGGCCACCATATTCTGTTTATTGGTTTTGTTAGGCGCCTTCCTTACCTTAAAGACATGAAGTCCGGTCCGCTTCATTGTCTGCTGAACGAACCAGACAGAAGAATTGACCTTCTTGGCCACGTCTCGAATCGAATGGTTCGGCTTGCGCTTGAAGTAATCCCTCACCTTCCTTGCGCTCGAGGGGTCGATCGTCTTCGCTTTTTTTCCGCTGCCAGCTCACCTCTGGGTCGTCTGGGTCTTCTTGGACGATTTTACCACACGGGACATGGTTGAATTGTCGACTCCCAACTGTTTCACGATCCACCTGTGGATCCAGCCTGGATTTTACACGACCACGCTCGTCATTTTTTGTCGAAGTTCTTCTTGCTTGGAAGCCATCTCGATAACCACATGACAGATTGCGATTTTTTCCCATTTCAATGCACCCATGCAATAAAAAGATATACACACAAGGAAGCTGTTAAGGCACAACGTAATCTACGGACAGATCCATCTGCTCGAATCATCAGTCAGTAGTGCACTCTCTCTTATGCCTGGGACAGACATACAACGTACAGCGTTGTACTCCTTTAGTCTAGTACGTGTTTTTTGGTACTGGATTAAAGTATTTGCCAGTTCGTACAACGGTCAGCGTTGTATGTCTGTCATAAGTATTACGCACTATTCTTATCAGGCCGTCACATCTACCGATCATGATCTGCCGATCGTTATGGGCAATTTCCGAACTTGTATCAATTTTCTACCTACTCCTATCATAGCTTCACAGAATAAAACCGATAAGAATAAGCTAACTGAATAATCAGTTCAGTATACGATCGAATCCACGAATTGCACCAGTTGCTGGGAGAACCTCCCATCATACACATCGCAAAAATCGGTCGACAACGATGGGCTGGGCATGTCGTAAGAGCATAATTAACGGTGGGGTATAGAAGCCCGTTTAGCAGCGCTCTAAAGGGCGATACGGTCAAAATTTGGTCAATATCAACTTGACGTATTTTAAAAAACTTGAACACCCCTCATTTTGAAGCTGTGTGTGTGTAGAATGTTGCTCCTATTTTGATTTTGGAATTCACTCTTCAGTTGTCAAAATGCCGTCCAAGCAAGAAGAGCAGCGTATCAAAATTTTGCTCGCGCATCGCGAAAATCCGAGCTACTCGCACGCAAAGTTGGCAAAATCGCTAAAAGTTGCCAAATCAACCGTTACAAATGTAATTAAAGTGTTTGGGGAACGTTTGTCGACAGCCAGGAAGTCTGGATCGGGGGGAAATCGAAAACCGGAAGCCGCTGAGACGACAAAGAGAGTTGCCGGTAGTTTCAAGCGAAACCCTAACCTATCTCTCCGAGATGCCGCAAATAAGCTGGGTGTATCGTCTACAACCGTGCATCGAGCCAAAAAACGAGCCGGACTATCGACTTACAAGAAGGTAGTCCAAAAAAATACGACGGCCAAAGCGCGATCCCGGAGGCTGTACACGACGATGCTGACGAAGTTTGACTGCGTGGTAATGGACGACGAAACCTACGTCAAAGCCGACTACAAGCAGCTTCCGGGACAGGAGTTTTATACGGCAAAAGGAAGGGGAAAGGTAGCAGATATTTTCAAGCACACGAAACTGTCAAAGTTCGCAAAGAAATTTCTGGTTTGGCAAGC
>JAHHFK020003585.1:0-42920 GCA_024533555.2 Aedes koreicus | reverse complement strand
AAAGCAAGCGCTTCTTTCCGGGATATTGTCAAAAAAAAAGCTAACCTTGACCAACAGTTTTGTGCAAAAGGTCAAGAATCGGGCTGGAATACGTACGCCCAGAAACGTAAGTCCAGAAGGAACCAAATCGACCTGAAGATTTTTGGCAGCAAAATCAGGAGCCTGCAAGCTTTTTACGCAAAAACTAACGAAAAACCATGTTGCGTAATGGATGAAGAATCCCTCATAAAGGCGGACATTCGGCAGATTCCAGGTTATCAGTTCGACACTGCAAGGGACAAGTTCGGTGTCCCAAAGCACGAACAAAAGCAAAAATTCGCAAAATTTGCGAAGAAATTCATGGTTTCGTTACGTCGTCAGCCATGAATGGCCAAGTGTACGTAAAGGAATATCTAGAAAATCGTCTCCTTCGGTTGCTGAGGTCGCACAAGAACCCATCAATTTTTTTGGTCTGACTTGGCGTCTTGCCCCTACTCAAAACAGGTGCTAGAATGGTTTAAGAAAAGTAAGGTCAACTTCGTACCCAAGGACCTTATCCTCGCAACACCCCAGAGCTGAGACCAACCGACTAAAATATTGGGCTATTGAATGAAGCAGGAATTACGCCAACATCCTAAATATGACAGTTGAAACAGATCAAAACGTGAAGAAAGCAAAATGAAACGTTTCTAATGTTGTACAAAAAGTTATAGAGGATCTTAAGAGAAAAGTAAAGGCATTTGGATTTGAAGGTCAAGTTCAATAAAGTGATCATGGCTAAACTTAGCAAAGATGTTTCATTCGATATCAAAATCCTATGAGAACTGACGCACATTGAACTACTTGAGTCCGAAAAAATAAGGCCTTGATAATAAAAAAAAAATCCCTAGAAAAGCCAAAATTGTCGAATTAAAGTTCGTATGAACAAACGCATTCATCATTTCGGAACACTGACATATATTTAAATCTGGAATCACACTTGCAAAATTTCCCATATAGTTTTGTATGGCGTTTTTAACATTATATTCGAAGGACCTTTTTACATTTAGATTGCGTTCGAGTTGAAGTTTTTTATAAATCCTGTATAAAAAATTTACATTATTTTTCAATAATGTAACGTTTGCATTTAAAAAATGGATAAAAATTGCCGATTTTTCATGGGTTCACCTTCACTCGCACTGACGAAACTACCCATGCAGCATCAATCATAGTAACCCATGAGTCAGCAGACAAAATTGGACAGCTCTAGCAGTCGAACTCTAACCGCGTTTAAAGAACGGCACCCTGCCGCGTCGAAAACGGACATCGTGCGGCACTTAGTGGACGCCGGATACGCCCGTTCCGGCATCTACAACATCTTGGCTCTATTAGACAACAATCAGAGCATCGAAAGAAAGCTCCGGACTGGCCGTGAACGGTGAAATTTATAGTATGGAGCGGCTGAACATCGATGTAGTACCCAAGTCGGTGAACCCGCCCAACGTTCCCCAGCTGCATCCCAGCGAGAATTTCTGCGCCAACCTAAAGCGTAAGATCTACTCCAACAATTTTGTCGCGAAAACTGAGGAGGAATTGATAAATAAAACCAAGAAAGAACTCAAAAACATGCCTACACGCATGTTCTTGTCCGCCATGGCGAATGTTCCGGTTAACTGCTGGAAGGCCGCTCGCAAGGGCGTAGATTTTTTTTTTGCAAGTCAGCTTAAATAATTACCTTCCATGGGAAATTTATCAAAAACAATTATGTGTCTTAGCTTTTTTTTATCACCATCCGAAAAAAGTCCATTTTTTTATGCAAACAGAAAAAAAATGAATGTTAACAATTGCGTAAAATTTCCCTTCGTTTGATTTCGAGCCAAAAGAAGCGTAAACAACGAAATTGTTATCAATCTTTCATACGGCATACAACAATGTTTGCAATCTTGCATACAACAGACTTGATTCAGGCGTTATCTTAATTAAATTGACAAGAAATTCATTAATTTCAGCCAAATCTAGCATTCCTTTTATGTGCATTGGACAACGCAGAAAATTAAATGTTTCTTTCAAACTGTGCAACGATAAATGGTCAGGACATCAAAATACAATCATATGAGTTTCTGAAACTGTGTATGAGAAGAATAGAGCCTAGGAAACCTAACATATCTAGATGGATAAAGGGTGAACACGATATTATTGCAACACAGTTAATTTTCTAGCAAATCTCATGTATTTATCGGATAAAAACCAAATTTGCACGGCAGTTTTTCACATGTATTTTGCTAACTTTACATTCTCTGTATCAGTTATTGGAGGTTTTTTTTGCTAAAATTCTCGAAACTTTCGCTTCACACCATTCATAAGAGGTTGTACAGTCGTATTTGATACCTTCATCTCATTTTTATCCAGTTCCTACGCATGCCATTTGCATCCTTTACTTTCTCTTTGGTCTTTCTGAGTTCCCGCTGCATCATGGCTCAATAAGTTTCGATTTGACGTAGCTCAGGGCAATTCCGTGGATTCATGTCCTTGGGACAACATTCAACGAATTAGTCTAATACCATTCCAGCACGCTTTTAAAATAGTGGTATTATGGTAAATACGGCCAAAAAAGGTGGTATTTCATCGTGTTGCTCCAACAATGGCAAAAGACGTTTTGGGAGGCATTCAGTTTTGTAAATTTCACCAATAACGGTGCCTGTTGTAACGAAAATTTCACTTCGCTTTCTACAGGTGCAGATAGCCTGCCAAATGAGGTTTTTCGATGCGAATAATTAGATTTTCTTCTTTTTGAAACGATCCTCCACTTAGAATTTACCTGCCCTGGCACTACTTGTTTGAGGTCAGCTTGCAGGTATGTTTCGTTATCCATCACATAGCAACTGTATCTTGCCAACATTTCCGTGTAGAGCTTCCTAGCACGGATCTTGGCAACGCTTTGCTGCCGTTCTTCGCAGTTTGGGATGTTTTGAACCTTGTATGCATGTAATCCAGCCCTTTCCTGGACCTTCTGGACGTAACTTAGCGAAACGCCGACCTTTTTGGCAACAGCACGTGTTGGAATATTGGGATGCTGCTCACGGTTTCCTCCCTGTTTCGCGCTTTTGATCTAAAGTCAACCGGTCGTTAAAACTTTTTAATTACTCTTGAGACAGTTGAATTACATATTTGCAGCATTTTTGCCAAAGCACGATGGGACAGCTCCGGATTTTCCATTAGAGCGGACACATTTTTTTCAAGCGTCTCTACTTGACTAACAACAACGCCATTCACAGGATGTAAACAGTACAGTTAAAAAAGGAACTGTGCAAAATAAAACAATTCGGGTAATTTCTGTCATGTGGGAAAAAAAAAAGTTAAGTGTTGCAATAATTTCATATTTGCCATTTAGTCAGAATCATCTGACGGGAAGCCACTTGAAATAGGAAACGATAATGACATTTTAACGGAAGGACCACGTAAGGAAGAAATCTATCAATTATTAAAGTAGCAGGACAGGACGCATTTTATAAAATAATACAGAAGGGGTGGAAAACAAATGATATGTCAGACAATAAATAAGAACAAACAATCAATTCTAAACTCAATATGTGAAGGAGCACAAGAAACAAACGATTTTAGAAAGATAAGTTTATTATATCTAGGGTATCTTTGCAAAATGGCTATTGAAGAGGCTTAGGGAGTATGCAGGCGATCCAGGCTATCATCATGTAGCGTTTAAGGACTGTATCGAAAATAAGTTATCCACATATTTTCCTTTCAAATTATAAAGAAATGATGTTTTATTCAAACAAATAGATGATTGTTTATTGTACGGGATTGAACTTGAACATTGTGAAGACTGGATGAAATTAATATTATTCTTTCACAAATGTGCGAATTTTTGATCGAAAACTTTTTGTCAAGTTCCGGACAAATGTTTTATCACATTTTTTGGACGCCTTAGCCGAAATTTTGTAGAACTCCTGCTTATTCTCAGCTGCTTTCCCAGTCTGTTTGAAGACCCTCTTCACAATCGCCAATAGCGTTCGATGGGCCGAAGCTAAGGGCAATTTGGCGGATTGCTGTCTTTCTCAACGAAATCTGTACCCTTCTCCGTGAGCCAATTGAGAGTTGTTTTGGCGTAATGCACTGACGCTAAATCCGGCCAAAACTGTGGAGGGGTACTATGCTTCTGATATAAAGGCAACAACCTCTTCTGCAGAAACTCAGATCAATAGATCTCCGCATTGATTGTTCCGGTTGTGTAAAAAATGGTAGACTTCATACCGCAGGAATATATTGCTTGCCATACCAGCACTTTTCGACCAAATTTCTCCACTTGAAACGATGCAACAGGTCGTCGTTTACAACTTCTCCTACGACGGCAGTGTAATATTGTGGATCTGGAAGGGTTTTTGAGTCCTCTTTGACATTGGTCTCGTCGTCCATCAAAATACTTGCATCCGGTCGCTGCAAAATTCGCGAATACAATTTCCGAGCCCTTGTTGCTGCGCGTTGCTTCTGTTCTGCATTTTTTATGGCGATTTTCTGCTTCTAGTAGGTCTTCAGGTTGTTCCGTTTCATGATACGTTGAATCATTCCAACGCTGGTTCCCGCTTTATTGGGCAAATCAAGTATCGACATTGATTTGTTCTTCCGAATTAGAACTACCACTTTTTGATCAAGTTTAGGGTTGAAAAAATCCGAGTTTTCTGCCTCCTCCTGGCAGTTCATCCATACCCACGTAACCAATAAGTAGTTCCAAAGCGTCTTAACGGCAGCCTATCAAGCAATTAAGTCGCCTTAAATGCAACATAAATGCCACTTTTGGCCCAAATATACGGTTGCCTTACTGCAATGCTATGATAATGCTTCATTGATGGTATTTTGCATTCGAAATGCTTAATACAGGCTACAAGCATTTGAATAGCATTTGAAATGCAACTTTACAACAGATAGCATTCAAGATGTGATATAATGCTAATGTAATGCAGATTTAGGGTTGATTTACTGCATATGCTAATGCTTATTGGTTATCTGGGTAGAACAGTGTTCTTCAAACTTGATTATGATGGATTTTGCACTAGCGTGATGAATTTCAAGCGCTTCGCCAATTGTCGCATAGTTACACCCTTTTCACGTAGCCATGTGTCCAAAACTTTCTTTTTCAATGCGCGACATTTTGAAAACGAAAAATTTAAACCCTGTAAACAAGTAAACAAACGAAAGATGACAGTCAAACGCATGCTGATGATGAATACATTAAAACCATCACAAATACACGCGTACTACGCAAATGTAAGTGGATAGCGTATTTCCGATATATTCCTAACTAGATAGGAATAATAGGACTACAGATGATCAAAAGTTTTATTCAAGGAGCGGTAAGATAGAATGGTGAAGGAATAATTACATCAATAGATTTAAAATAAAACATCTGACAATGTGAGATTAGATTCGATCCCTAAAGAGCTTTAGGAACTTTTAGTTCAAAATATATAATAAATAGAGCATTTGATAACATACCGTTGATATGAGTACTCAAAGATGACATCCTTATCATAGCACGAACACTAAAAGAGGTAGACATTATTGTAAATCCTCCAGGTAGGCTTGGAGAATATATTTCCAGCTATAAATAATAAGAACTCCAAGATATGATAAGAGAACCAATTTTAGACAAAAATATTCTTAAGACAGTAAATATATATATAAAGAGGAGTATGATTAAATCTAAATATTTTCAAAGCGATGATAAAATTTATGAGAATATATAAAGCACCATGGAGCCTAGAAAAATTAATGCTTAAATCAGTATTTTATCCTGCAATGACTAAGATTGGACGATGGACCTTCGGCCATAAAGCAACAGCCTATGTTTAAAGAAAAAGAAGGTCAATAACTAGATTTTAAATTCAAATCCTAAAAAAAATGTTGAAATGTAGTAAAAAGAGAATGAAAAGAAGTTTAACATTTGCAACTTTAATAGTTGGTAAGACTTCAAACTACTCAATTTAAGAAGATAAATACAAGCTACCGAATATATAAGAAGAGGAACGAAGCAGGATTGTGAAAAATAAAGATATATTTTAAAAAAAGCCGTAAAAGACTCAGAATCAAAAGCAAAACTTGAGCAGGAGAAAACAACATATGAATACCTAATTTTGATCTTGATAACTGGCCTTGGCATTAAAGAGATCAGATTAAGAGGTTAAATAATTAAACAAAATTCCTAAGAATTGCAAGCAAAATATCTCTCGAATAACAAAACTTGTTATTTTGGATACCTGGGAATACCTGATAGGTACTATTTTGGTATTGTCTTACCTCAATTTGGTATTCGCATAACATTGTGGGAACAATTTTATGGTATTATCCTAGGGTATTTTACCTCTTAATTTGAGCTCTTAAATACTAAGGCCAGTTATCAAGTTATCCGTTCCTGCTCGGGAAGCTTAAAGGACGAAGAGTTAGAAAAGAGTTCATTAACATGTTTGATGGATAATTAGAGAAGAAAGGAAAAAAGAACTGATGCTGCCATTTCTCCATGCACCTTAACATAACGCAATTCCTTAGGGCATATGAAACATCCTCGGATCAGGTGGACTCTCCATTACTGCTATACCTAGACTTTACCAAAAACCAAAGCAAAAAATAATATGTAAACTAGAACGACAATTTTACAGCGGTCTAGGTAATATCACGAAAAATAGAAGAAACAAACGAGAAAAAAACACTTCTGAAAGGGGACAAAATACAACAAACGAAGATGAAGAGGGTACCCGATCAGAAAGACATAACAAAAATATAACGCAATTATAACAATGGTTAATATTTATATCTACGTGAGTTATATTCAGATATATCAGTAAAAAGTGATCTGTTAACAGGTTGGCGTTATATCAAAATTCTTGCAAAGCCTGTTATAATAAATATCCGAACATAAAACAGGTATCATTATTTTAGTTTTGTCTCAAAACTGGACTATATTCGACGTTATGTTTAACGTTAATGTTTAACTATTGTTTTCAGTTGATGCTCTTTTTGTAGCTGTGAATTGAGTGTTGCAAGTACTTTCGGCTGGTTGTTCATATAAGTCGAGGCGCCCACTGATGTGGCGGAAGTGTGGCATCACATAACATGCCAAAATATCGAGTCAAAGTCTTGTGGCGTGAGGCGAACGTCGACAAGATATTTTGGCATGCTAGCAGATGTCACACCTCCGCCACATCAGTGGGCGCCTGGCCTAAGGTTTAATTTTTATTAACAATTAATGAAATTACAGTTTTCAGTCTGTTTGCGTTTTGGTTTTACAAATTGAAATAAAGTTTTTGATAACGGACTCTTCATCTTTTTGTTTTACTATTACGCTCACACATTGTTTAAGTGTATTTGTGATTGGAAAAAGTATTGTACGGTCAGAATATTCATAAGTAAACATATTACCATATATCTTTGTAGTTATTAGTTGTTCTCCCAAAATATACACGTTATTTTGATTATTAATCAGGATTCTTAAAATGTGAAAGAATTTTTCGTTTACATTTATAAACGAATCGTCATAGGAAAATTTCGCACAAGTAGACTTAGCACATATTTTAAACCCGTTACAATACCACTTTCCGACATCGTTGAACTCGCTTCGGGTTACGTCTTCATCGCACTCGACGCCATCTGAGAGAAGTGTTCTATTTTTACGGTCAAACTTAGGGTTTTGTCGTGACGAAGACCAAAGGCTTTCAATCCATACTTTCGTAGGATTGTTGCTTGTTATTTGTGTATGATGACAGATACGGTTCAGAATAAACTTCGACGCTACTTGTATGACTGGGTAGTTATTTGATGCGTGGAACTCAATAAGCATGCCATTCCCATTTTCATAGGGAAAAAGGGAAGAATTCCATAGCGCTCCAAGATTCTTCACAGACTCTACCAAATGAGTAGCAAGATGAATTTTGTAAACAACGTTTTCTTTTCCGAACGTTTTCTGAAATTCTTTGATGAACTTAATCAAACTTTTTTCGCAAGTTGACAACGTACGTTCAGATGGAATGCAATGGAACAACAACGTTTCCCATTCACTAGCTTTGAATTTTGGAGACTCGTCCACCTTTCTGATATTCCGTGGAAAGCAGCTCGGAAGTCTAATTGCCGAAAGCCTATTCTCTATTATTTGCTTTTGATCTCCAACATAACAGGTTCGTCCTTTATTCTGTCCATCACCAGTCATTAGAAATTCCCAGATGATTCGTGTTACTCCTATCAGGCCCATGTGCATGTAGTCAGGCGGTAAACCGATGATTATATCAAAATCTGGAACTCCAACCAAAATACAGAGACCTTTTATCCCAAAAACCGGTTCCTTCGAAGCATTCCGCTCAATTTCAAGCATAATCTTTTTAGTATCATCATGCTTTCTTGACTTCGTTTTCTGGTACGGATATCTGATCTGGTTGCCAATTAATACCCCAGGATGTAAACAGAACGTGCAGCCATACCAACCATTAAACTGCTTTGAACAAAATAACTCACATCGTCCAACAGAATCTGTACAACTTTGAAGCAACACAACTTTGTAGACCTCTGATTTTACAATCATACCATTTCGTAATCGTTGCAACTGGAGCACGAAATTTTTATGGAACAGAGCCATATTTGGCTTTCCTGGGTTGAACCACAATGCAGCGAGAATAAGATTGTTCTTGTGAAAACGTAGTTTTGGTGGTAAGTTGTTCAGCGTCAAGAATAATGGATAAATTGGTTTCTTATTTGAACATTTAATAGCAGCGGCGCTGTCTTCATTTGCAGAGAGAGTTATGTATTTGGACACGTCATCCTTCATTATTGACTGCGCTAATTTACCACGGCTTATGTCTCGAATTTCGTGAACCATAACTGCTGTTTCATATTCAGCTATTTCTTTGGAGTACTTCACAAAAGTTTCTCTGATCTGTTGCTCAATGGGAAAAGTAATGAAAAAGTCCTTTTCCATCGATCCACAATTTTCCACGGGACAAACAGTCTCAGGTTGTGGAACAGTTTCATATCTGAATATAAAGTAGGTTGTTAGTGTTTTGTCATTTGGGTCTATTCTGCGCCTCGTATGGGTCAAGCCGGCACTAGTCATTCGAGTGAGGTAACTCGAGTCATCTCATGTGAGATGACTCTCCGTGCAAACCAAATGAAGAGTCACCTATCTCGAGTTACTTGTGTCGTCTCTACTCACATGTTGCGCAGTACAGTTCTAATTGTTGATAAAGAAAATCATACCCAAACTGACAATTCACACAAAAATAAACTCTTTCGAGGCTGTAAGGAGCTGGAAAAACATTGGTGAACGTGGCAAAACTTTCGGGAAAAGTTCTACCTTTGGTCAAAACATTCAACATTCTCATAAGATCTTCTAAACCATCTTGGGTAAGCTTATGTCGTATGTAGAAATTTAGGGCCATGAACATTATATCCTTGACACGAATGTTGTCATGAAACTTTGCAGATTGATTGTAGCTTCCCGAAGGCTCCTGAAAAATAACTTGTTCTTAGTTTTGTCTACTTTGAATAAATACGATAATTAATACCGATCCAGAACATGATTCATAACTCTTTTCAAAGAATTCCTCATCCATACATCTTCCTGTGTTACTGATACGTCCTCAAAGATGTCTCCCGAACACATCGAGCTAATCGAAATTGAATCAGTGCTTCCTCTTTCAGATCTAGGTGTAGAGCAAAAGTCCACTCTCACAGGAATCTCGTAATTTGGTTCAAGGTTTTGAGTGGTTGTATCCGGATCAACATTATTTCGTAGATCATCATAAGAACTTTGAAACTCGTCTGATGAACTTCGGTAACTCGTTTCACTTTGAAATTCGTTGGCTAACCTGAAATTCCTCGGCTTAATATTAATATAATGTTAAATAAAAATAACATTTACGAAATAATAAATCAGTTTACTTTTTTGATGTATTTACGGCTAAACCATGGTGTTTTTAAATGATAATGTCGCGGTCTACGGTTCATTATTTGTGAACAAATTATTTAAGTAAGGCACTTCAAATCAGCAATGAACTTCATAGCCGCCAGTTCTGTAAAAAAATGTGTTGGAAACATACTTTGGTGCTCTGGTGCTAAGTTGATTGCTCCTCCTTTTTGTCTACACTACAACAGGCTAGCACCCGTTAATGGATGGAAAGTACCCATTTGTTTTATTTCAAAGTAACCCTACCTCCACGTCGACATCAGAGTAGTTCAACACGGTCCCAAGCAAACATTTTGCAGATCTTCTAAACAGGGACGGTATTGAAAGTTAATCCGAATTGAAACTTGACGCTATAAATATCGTCTTTACTTAATTTGTAAAGAGCTCACATGTCATCGGGTATTTTTTGGCATTTTTTTGAATTTGGCATTCGATATTTGATATATGTCATTTGACATTTGATATTTTATATATGTCATTTCAAATTTTACATTTGTCAGTTGTAATTTGTCATTCAAGTTTTGTCATTTGTTATTTGACATTTGTCATTAGACATTTGTCATTTGACATATGATATGTTATGCCGTTTGGCAGGGAGCATTTAGCATTTAATGTTTACCATATGTTGTTTGGCATGATATATGTTTTATAACATATGATGTTTGCTACTTGACATTCGATTTTTGACATTTGGTTATGTCATGTGACGTTTGGCATTTTACATTTGGCAATCAATATTTGGCATATGACATTTAGAATTTGGCATTCGGCATTTGATGTTTAATTTTTGACATTTGACTTTCTAGTTTTGGCATGTAACGTTTGACATTTGTCAATTTTATCCATAACATTTGGCGTTTGAAAATTGACCTTTGGCATTTGATGTTTGGAATTTAACATTATATATTTGGTTTTAAACATTTGGCGTTGACATCTGTCATTTGACACGTACTATTTGACATTCAACAATTATACTTTTTGCATTTGACATTTGAAATTTAACGTTTGCATTTGGCATTTGGCAAGTAATGTTTAGCAATTCACATTTTAAATTTGGAATTACATATTAATTTTGAAATTTGACGTTTGGTACTTGGCATTTGTTTTTAATGTTAAACATTTGAAATTTGATTTTTCACTGTTTTGATTTTTAACTATTATTTTATTTTTTTACATAGGGGTAGATTTTTCTTGCCGTGTATTGTACTCATAGCTGAATATTTACGGTTCAGAGTGTCTTTTTCCGGCAAGCGCCATTTTCTACCTATCTGAAGCTTGTCGGGAGAGATATATAAATATAAAATTCTCAACCGAGCGTACCAAGAAAAAATGGGGAAAAAATACGTTTCTGTTGCCACAAAAAGGCTCCGTTCAGCGGCAAACAGCAAGAATCTAGAATTCATAACAAATGCAGTACAGGTAAGTGCAAAATTTAGTTGATAAATGTTGTAACATTCTAACCCTACATCTCTCGTTTGATTTTAATTCGCAGCAGGAAGGTGAAACCATTCTCCCAACACTAGGTAAACCAGTGGAGAACGGAGAGGCACGAAATAAGAGGATTCACCAAATCAAGAGGTCTGTAAAGGAACCGAAAAAAATTGATTGACCGCCGTTCCGCAGTGGTAAGATCAGTAATACTCATAACCTCACATAAACTCACTGTATTGTTTCAAATATTTAGCAGGACGGGAAACACATTCTCCCTATTCAAGCTCAACCTGTGATGACGGGTGAAGCATGGAGCAAGAGGACTCGCCAGCTCAACAGTGTGGTAAAGATACCAAAAAAAGCTATCGGGACAGTTGACGAATTTTCCGCTGTGGTAAGATCACCATGATTACATAACGTTACTATTTAACTAACAGTAAAGTTGTTACAGATCGACGATTTCATTGGTGACGATTCAACTGTTACCATGAAGCGTCAATCAACTAGCAATAGGAAAATAGTGAGCCCCCTTCTGACGGGAAAACGTGGAAAAATACAGAAAAAGTCATCCACTCTAGCTTTTCAAACAAAATCCATCGCGCAAGGTCCTGTTTGTTCTAACCAGGCAAGTTCAAGTATAATTTATTGAGTATTTTTTCGGTTTTGCTAAGTTTTGTTTTTCAGATTCAATCATCCGTGCTGGGTTCCTTTGGTCTGTATAATGTCAGTCAGAAAAAGAAACAAAACGAAGTGTTGGACATACAGATGGAGTTTTTCCGGGACTGGGAGGAGATAGAAGAATTCAACATCAACAACCCAGAATTATCGACCTGCTCTACAGCTAAGAAGATAGGCGTTGGTCGTAATATCGAGACATCCTCTCCACCTGTTTCGAAGAAATCCACAGCATCAGCTTCCATAAGTTTCGAAGATGAGGATGAGGCAGGTTCATATTGAATTCATCGATTTTTCCGATATAAATAAGTTTTGTTTCTCAGACTCAATCATCTCTGCTGGGTTCCCTTGATCTGAATACGATTAGTCCGGTAAAGCACAATCATGGGCAGGACATGCAGATTGAGTTTTTCCAGGACCGAGAAGAGCCAGAATTGTTCGATTTCAATAAACCAGGACCATCAACTTGTTCCGCAGTTGCACAAACACCGACACTCAAAGAGGCAAGCGCTATCAAATCACACAAGTCAAGCGCTGGTCGTACCATCAAGCGATCGTATTTGGCAAAACGTGCTGGAAACGGAAATTCCTCGGGAAAGCAATCAATGGATGAAGTCATACTCTTAGATGATTTTGAAGAGGAAGAAATATCAGACACTCAGTTCGCCACAACCAATGGTATGTAAGATATTCAAAGGTCCACACATAAGGCAAAACTTTTACTACACTAGTGATGCTTGCTCACATTTTGGAACTGCAATGGTATTTTTTTTTACTTTCAGAATGCCACTGTGGACAACAGTCAAACATTGAGATGCTGCAGAGAAACAACGCTGTCATGCAGAAACAAATTAAACGACTCAAAAAGGCATACCGTGAGGCAACCAATAGGTGTCTCAAATTAACGGATACATTGAGTTCTAAGGTCTTTGCGGACTCGCATGAAGACATATTTACTGAGGTGGAAGGATGCCCGAACATTGAACAACTTAAAGCCTTCTCAAATCAGGCAATCAAAAGTGATTATACCTTTGTTCGGCTAATGATGGAAGAGCTGTGGCCAAACGGCTTCGTGAATAGATCGGTGACCGGAAGATCCTCCAACAATCCACTTGGAAGACCGCGAGCAGCGGGAAATAACTTTTCAACGCAGACACAACTACCAACTCATACGGTTAAACGCGTTCCACTTGAGCCGGAAAAAGTAAAATATGTGCAAGGTAACTCTCTTGTTTTGTTCATTAATTTGTTTATAATTTGTAACACAAAAACTTTTCTTCGCCTAGATCGTTTATTGGAACATCGCATTTATCGAGGAGACTCTCCAGCAGTTGCCAAAGCATTGGCCGATGAAGCGCCAAGTCTTATGAGACGAATCCTGGCGTATTATGGAAAAAAAATTCCTTAAGGAGTCAGGAAAATAAATGCTAACATAAATTAATAAGACTTTAAAAGAACCAGCAGTTACTTCAAACATTGTACGTTGCCAACAAATTTTGTAATCAAATAATCCTGAAGCTCGAAATTGAAAAACCTAAGAAAATAAATCAAAAGAGATCTTATTCACACGTTGTTATTTTATTTAAATTTGAAAAACAAAAACGGTGCAATGGCAATTTCTGGCGAAAATTTTTATATCTCATGTATAACAATGATTGTTATTAATTTATATTCTGGGACTCGGTTGATTATATCTCGTTTAGTAAAAAATGTGATACAACCTTATCAACATCTGTTACAATCTTGATAGCACTAGGCAACTTTTTGTTATACTTTTTGATATTTTAACAACTAACCAGCTGAATTTATAACATGCACTGTTACAATTTTTGTTGTTGAAATAAATAACTCCAGTTGTTATAATTTTGATATTCCCTTCTGATCGGGCACGTGCTTGCTAGTTTTAACATGGCAAATAGAGATTTATACATGGATACTAATAAAAAATGTTGCTCATTTTCTCCAGAATGCGGCTCAATATAATTAATGGGATATTGAGCCGGTGCGTGGTAATGAAAATTCGATGAGCTCAAGAGAAATTTCTATCAAACATACTCTTTAGTTGGCAACTTTATTTGATCGTACTGAAAAGGACGGATTTTAGTTGATAACTTGGTTCGCTATTGAAATTTTCCTCAATCTTCTTGGACACCATTCTGTTAAATTGTCACACTGGAGAAGAGTTTGTTCAGCTCCTCGTCGTTGCGGATGGCTAGCTGCAGATGAAGTGGATGATTCTTCTAGGTCTGGTCTTCTTGTGTTCACGGGCGGCGTTTTCTACCAACGTGCTCCGCAATCACGTCTGTCGCATTCGGATGCAGAGTGCGAACTGATGATTGGTCGGTCGTTCCCACATGCAGGGTTGCCACATTATTTTTCGTTCCTATCTTTAATTTTTGCCAAAAAGATCTTTTTTATCTGTCTTTAACTGCAAAAATCTTGGTAAAAATCTTTTCTTCAAATTCTGTGTTGTAAAAGGGAAACAGATCAGTATACGAAAGATTGATGTTCTCGGGGGAAATCGATCATTGCACTCTGACAGACCAGTTTTGACATGATAATGAATCATGGCCCTAGTAGCACATTTGTTGCCATTCGGTTGAGATAACATAAATATGACTTGCTAAGTCATAATAAAGTTACTACAACTAATCATGACCGTACTGTGCTACTTGAGGGGGGTGTTTGTTTTGATAACTTAAAGTTTCTTGATAGGAGAACAAAATTGGAAAGGACTTAACAATCAATTATTGTTATGATCCGTGTACATTAATTTGTTGAATTTTGAATTTAGTTCTGATGTTAATATTAGCTGATTAACTCCTCCTTTCCTTTTTTGGCCCCCATGATGTCCGTACTCAGGCAGTTCCGGATTTTGGACTTATTGAGATTGTATTCCGAAAAAACTCGCTTCACTCCTGCATAAGAATGCGGAATTAGTAAAAAGTTCGCAATGAACTTTCTTAGCAAGTGAAAAGCCAGCTTCCCATCAGACGTTTTTTTTCAACAAGTTTCGAAGTCTTCTGATTCTTCCACCTCGTTGTCCTTGCAGATGGTTATCGTCCTCAGCTCAATCGTCCTTTCAATGGACTGTTCCTCACCGCCTTCGATGAAATTCGGATATTGTTCAATAATCGCGTTGAACTCCATCAAAGGGCGCAGCTTCGCCGATATATATTCCCAACTTCTTACGAAGATGTTTCTTGAAATCTGAAACTCCTTAATCCGTCCAGTGTTTTAGGTCCACCCAAAAATATGCAAGGAGCTCTATCAGCGAGACTTCAGCTGATTGCACATGTTCAGGAATTCCATAGCTTTTGACTGGAAGATTCGATTCGCATTGATGATAAGAGACAATACGTCGCTTAAGAAGAAGATAAATGGCTGCGTCATCGGGTCATTAAGATGTTGAGATGACAACAATAAAACTGTTGTCTCAGTTTGATTAGAACGAGAAAAACAACACGAGCTCCGAAAACCGTTCCATATTCCATTTGAAAACTGTCTCCAACGATTTGCTTTTCATTGAACAAAACGGCTGGAGTAGATAACGTAAATGCAAGAGTAGTACAAGATTGCTTTAATGTCATCGGAAACAACCTGCTGGACCTTATTAATGAATCGCTGCAAACTGGGCACGTGCCACAAGTTTGGAAAGAATCTTTAGTTATTCCCATTCAAAAAGTCGCTGGAACGATTAAAGCCGATGAGTTTCGTCCTATTAACATGTTGCACAATTTAGAAAAAATTTGGGAACTTGTTGTAAAAGGCCAGCTGTTAACGTATTTAAATAGTAATAATTTGATTGCACCAGAACAATCGGGATATCGCGAAGGTCATTCATGTGAAACAGCGTTAAATTTAGTGTTAGCAAAATGGAAAGAAAATGAAAAGATACGATTTTTGCTTTTTTTTTGGATCTGAAACACGCTTTTGAAACGATTTCCCGGCCCTTGTTGTTAGAAACAATCAAGCGCTTTGGATTTTCGGGTTCTGCATACAGATGGTTCGAAAACTATTTGTCTGACAGAACTCAACGGACGGCTTTTAATGATTCTGTTTCGAGCCCTGTGGAGAACAGCCTTGGCGTACCACAAGCGAGTGTATTAGGTCCCATTTTATTCATTTTATGTATTAATAACATGCGACGAGTCTTACGATTTTGTGATATTAATCTTTTTGCTGATGATACCGTATTGTTCATTGCAGCTAAAAGCCTTGATGAGGCCGTTTCTCATTTGAATGCAGATTTACGTTCTCTAAGTAGATGGTTGAAGTACAAACAGTTGAAATTGAACATAAGTAAAACTAAAATTATGGTAATTTCGCGGAATCGAGTTATCGAAGAAGTCTCTGTTAAAATTGATGATGAGAAAATTGATCGCGTTCGTGAGATTAAATATCTTGGCGTGATTATTGATGATAGATTAAAATCTCACATTGACGATGTCATCAAGAAAATAGCCAAGAAGTACGGTATTCTCTGCCGATTGAAAAACGATTTAACTATTGCTAGTAAAATACAATTGTACAAATCTATCATCTCTCCTCACATTGAATTTTGCCCTTCCATTTTGTTTTTAGCCAATCAAACACAAATATCGAGATTACAGCGTTTGCAAAATAAGATAATGCGTTTGATCTTGAGATGCAATAGGTTCACTTCCTCCTCTTTTTGGTTAGATGCCCTAAAGTGGCTATCGGTGAAGCAGAGAGTTGTGTATTTGACAATGGTGTTCATTTTTAATTGAAAGAGGAAGTGATATTCATAGATATAACACTAGAAACGCGAATGATGTTAGAACACCATATTTTTTGTACGGAGCTTAACAAAATTCGTTGTTTTTTAAAGGTATAAATGTCTTCAATTCGATGCCTATACACATCAAACGTGCAGCAACACTAACAGATTTTAAGAGAAAATGTATTTCACACATCAAAGCTGCCTTTTGAACAGCTACTCTGTTAACTTTTTACTCTTGACTAATTTTGTATCTTGACGATGTTATTACAACGGATATTTTTGTATGGTTTATTGTTAAATGTTTTATATTTGTCATGGGGCACAAACAAACTATACTTTTCGCCTCGATGATGATGATGAATTTAAAGTTTTTATTTGTTATTTTAATTTAAAGTAGTTTTTATTTTTATTTTTTGTGTAGTCTTCAAAAGTTTGAGCCTCGCGCGCGGTATACAGGTATAAAGGACTTCTTTTTTTAATTTATAAATAGAATATTGACCTTTGATGCTTGAGAAGATGCCATGAAGTAGTACTGGGTTGTCTGGCTGATTATCGGGGAACTCCTTTATCAATTCGGTTGTGGTTGAAAGTAAAAGTTTGACTAGGGCCGGTCCAGGGGGTTTTCGGTTTGAAAATTTTCTCGATTTCCCTGATTGGGGATATCCCTGGTCAGCCCAAAACTAAGGTGGCGGTTCCATTAATGTTGGAACCCCATTGACTTTGTAGCGGGCACGATCGGATATTGGCGTGTCTTTTGATAATGTCCTTATACGGGATTCTGTGATTTGAATTGCAATAGGATTTCCTGATCGCTAGGAATACTTGCGAACATTCGTGGTTGACATCAATAGCTTTTCACAATTATATCGCTGTAAAGCAAATGAACAGTTTTGGAAGAAGTTTACATCTGTAGATGAAATCAGTTCGTTTTTTATTTTGCATAACTGGTTGAATTGTTCTTAAATAAATTATCTAATAGATAAATCGTCTAGCTCAAACCTTTGTAGGGGTAAGTGGCGGGACCATCATCATCATCATCATCTAGTGGCAGACGGATGCAGGACTGTATCATCTGGATTTTTTTGGATCGTTTGAGGCTGCAGGACAAGTAACTGCAGATATATCGCATCATTTGTCCCAGGTACCATGGCTTTTTTTTTTCTTTCTTTCCCCAAAGAACCAAAAAAAAGAAAAAAAAATTATAAAATAACAAACCAAGACCAGCACCGTCCCCCCCCCTCCTTAAAGGACCGGCCAAAACCCCAAATTACCGAAGCCCCACCTGATCCAAAGCCCACAAACCATTTTTTTGTAATCGGTGCCATCGATCTGCAACTGTTAATGAATTGCGCAAAATATGAATAGGTTTTCGCACTGCATGATTATATTAAAGATAATAAAAATCACGTACGAAATAAGAATGCTTCATATAGCAGAAAAAACTATCGAGAACATTATTCGAACTTCCTAAAATTCCTCTGCGTGAATGCATAAAAATACATTAGAAGAATTGCATTTTTGTAGAAATCACTGTTGGTTGCGCCCCATCGAAATGTAACTACTGAACCCACTTTCAAACTACGCCACTGACCAACCACACCCGCCGTCGGTACGAGGGATTGCCGTTTGACAATAGGTCAAGGCGGACACAAAACGTAAACAATCGCGAGAAAATACATGAAACGGTTACGAGTAAATTCCCTAAAACTACAGTAAAAACTAATCTTAAATCTACTTAAACCTCTTAGCAACTAGTTGTGTGGATAGTATCGAAGTAACTAGTTGTGAAGATTATAATTAAGCTTAAGTTGCGAGAGCCAGAAGGTAAGAATACAAAAATAAAATAAAATTGCGATAAAGTTTCTTAATACGTACATTACATATTAGGCACTAGGGCATAGACGATATCTACAAGTTATTTCCTGTATTACCAGCTTGGAAAAGAAAGGGATGAGCTAAATAATACTCAAAACTTAAAAATAATCCTAATAATATACTTAAAAATAGATTTCGACAGGCAAAAAGAACGGCATCAGGATTGTTGAACTGTTGCCGTAAAAAGATCGTATATTGAAGAGTTTGGTAGCTCTCAAGGTAAATTTCCGCCAGCGAGAATCACTAATGTAAGTCTTAAAACTATACTTACTCTAGCTTATACTAAATAATTCTGCTTAACAGGAATTTTGTAACTTTATTCATCAATAAACTACCTGAATTGTGAGTGAAGTTCAAGGAATTTGATTCGCCCTCGCTGTGACCAACAATCAAAACATTACCAACCCCCCCGCCGAAAAAAAAAAAAAAAAACACCCCCCCCCCCCACCCCCACAAAAATTAATTAATAAATAAAGAACTACACACAAAGGAATTAGATAGTCAATTATACCATCATTTAGGTAAGTAAGACTATCACAGTATAGTGATTTTGAACAGACTATTATCTTCCCCCCAAAAAAAATTGATCCCACCACTTTTCACAAGTCGCAATAGACCCCGTTACCCCGATCATAGTCAAAAAAGCCCTGAACCCGGGGAATTCCCCCCTTTTCGTGGGTATTTTAACCCTTATATGCGAGAGGTCACCCGACCATGATATAATTGTCGGTACAACGATGAAATTTTTCTCATCAAAAAAAAAGTATAAGTAAGAATCCTAGCAGGCAGCCTAGACAAAATTTGAAATAGGATTTCGAATTTTTGCAGGAAAACATATTTAGTTTTTGTATAGTTCTTTCAGGTGCCTCCAGTGATTCCTTTGATATCACAAAACTTCACAAGATCAGGGATTCCTCCAAACATTTCATCACAAGAAAGTTTTGAAAAAAACTGCTGATGCAATGTCAGAAGAAACCCATGAAAGAGTCGCTGGAGAAATGCCTATATATACCTATCGAAACGCAAGAAGAAATGTCCGAAAATCTTGAGAAATTCTATGAAATTTTCTTCAAAAATTATCAACATCAAATAATTAAAGAATTCATGGAGAAATCATTTTGGGCACACACACAAACTGACTTTCATACTGTCATCTGTCACTGTCAATGGTGTTATTTTGCTTCAAGCCTAAACATCATACTGAAAGTAGTATTTATATAAAGTTGGATCCTAAACTGTACTCATATTTTGAATATGAGGTTTTTGAGTGGAAAGACAATTGCCAAAAATCTTAAAAATCTTGGTTTTTCTCAAAAATATTTACATACAGATATCTGTATGAAAAAAATGTAATATTTACATACAGATATCTGTATGAAAAAAAATGAAAAAAATCCGTGTCAATCTAGATAAATCTGTGCATGTGGTAACCCTGCCCACATGTTTGATTATCGCTGGCACGGCAACTGTGGCAGTATGAACGGATCAGAGCGAGCCGCAAACATGATGTCATTTTCGACCAATAGCTTTGTGCGTTTAGACATTTTTCTATGAAGTACATTTTAATTAGTTTAAACAAACGTTATGAATTAAGTTTGCAACCGGGATTCAGCTTTTATGTTCTACCTTGCGAATGAAATACTTATCGTAAAGTTTCTGTGGGCCAGAGAGGAGATATTATCGTTCAAAGTCTCCAAACCCGCGTAACGCTATCGATTTCAGAAATTTTAGAACGGCGCCCCTATACAGGAATAGAAAAGAGAGACGTAAGTCCTACGTCAAAAAGGAGCTAGCAGCGGTGCATCTTTTGAAATAAAAAAAAAATCGTATTCTGTTCGCAAAATTGCCAAAAAATTGACCATTAGAATCGGAACTGTCTAAAATATCAAGAAGTGTAACATCAGTCCTTATAAGAAGCAAAGAGCACCTAAAAGGAATCGAAAACAAGGCCATGGATCCTGTACAATCTTCTCCTGAAAGAGGCAACCCGATGCACGGTGATAGACGATTAAACGTACGTTAAATTGGACACAAGTTCACTTCCAGGCTCCCAATTTTATAATGCTGTGCAGAGCAAGTATGTACCCGATAACGTACGGTACATTAAAACCGAAAAGTTCGGGAAGAAGGTGTTGGTAAGGCAGGCGTTTTGCTATTGGGCACAATCAACGGTGAAGATTACAGGAAGAAGTACAATTAAAAGACGAATTCTACGTAGCTACCAAAAGCATACTGTTCTCCTATTTTCTTTTGGCCGGATCTAGTATCTGCTAACTATGCTGCTGCTCTAAAGTAAAAAAAAATCATTTCTGTCGAAAAACGGCAAAACTTACCAAACTGCCCTGAATTACGACCCAATGAAAGCTACTGATCAACAATAAAACGGCATCTCAAGAAGGATAGAAGAGAAGCTAGTTCCGTAGAACATTTCACGAAAATATGTTCTACGGCTATGCGAAAAGTTACGGTGAAAGTTGTGCAAAACCTGTGTAAGGTCCAGGAACTCTTCAGGAATAAGCAATAGATCTTCAAATCCACTAGAAGTTTTCTAGAGTGGTCAGTCGTGCTCATACTGCTGCTCATGCTGTCCCAGATATATTGAAAAAAAACATTAAAACGATAACGGGTGCCCAATTTACAAGGGTGCCAACACAAATCCAATATCCTCTTCTAATAACACGAAGTTGTATGATAAATTGGCTGTCATTTTGGTTTTGATATAAATGATTATTTTGTTTCACTGAGCTGGACATGATTTTGCTGGACGGAAAAAAACAGCTTGCTAAAAAAACGCATTGAGAGTTTGCTTTGTCCACAGCCTCCTATGTATTCGGACAACTATTTATTTCTCCGAACATTGTCAGCACAAATGTTTCAATTCATCTAGATTTAGGAAAGTATAGATGATTAACTGTCATTTCTATTGAAGTGCTCTGTTTTTGATAAAAACGCAAAGAGGACCATCTTGGACTGTGTGGCAGTAGATTCTGTTGATTGTTTCAATGTTTTTCAACCAGTTAACGACAACTATGCTGAGATAGAACGTTTGACGGAGCTTAACGCTTTAAAACTCATCTTCTCAGTCATTAGAAAATATGAATAATGAAGCATTTCAAAGTTCCATGGTAAATTAAAATCGTCACGGAACATTTAAAGTGAATCCGTGTTCTCGCAATTTCGTACTGAAGAATTCTAATAAGCGTTAGTTTCTTATCAAATGTGTTCAAATTTGAAGATGTTGTTCAGGAAACAATTTAATTTTTTTTTTTATGCATAGGGGAGAGAACATTTCCAAATTTTCATCAGTCTAACGGGAATGATAGGGATCAATTTACCAATTTTTATGGACCAAACATTTGAAAAAATAGTGACTCAAAAATCCAGTGGCCCAAAAAAATTTCTTGACGTTGGTTTAAATTGTTCCAAATCGGCCTAGAACGTTTTTTAACAACCTTGTCAGTCAATATCCTCCATCACATTTTGAGTCCCCAGCAACACCCTTATTGTTGACATAAATCGGTCCAAATCAACCCTCAAGCGTCATTAAAAAATACCAATAACAAACTACTATTATACATTGTGAGTGGCCCCAATGGCATCCTAACAGTTGGTCTAAATCGGTTCAATGCCGCTATTAGGAGTAGTTAAAAAAATCTTGTTTTCCCAATGATGTAAACCATCATCACACTTTGTGAGTGGTCCCATTGGTATCCTTACCGCTGGTTAAAATTAGTACTTTATAGTAATTTATACTTGTGCGTTTCCTTCAAACCAACTAAACGGAGAAAGCCAAAGATAAAGACGAATTCAGCGTTTTGTATACCAAAACGAACTCTGCTGCCAACGAAATCCAACATCCCAGGGATTTCTCGTGGAAGTGCACAGGACTCCTCGGCTTCCAACAAAGCGAGTATCACTTCGACACATTTCTGCCCTTTCGTTATTTGATCTGCCTTCGGGCGGGGCCGGCGCTAGCATTGGCTTAATTCAGGATCACCTATTTTTACACAATGAGGAAGTATGTTCTCTGTGTCATTACAGTTGATCCGGCAATGTCGGAGTAGCAACCTAGGGCTGTCAATCATGCTAATGCTGCCCCAGGTATATTTAAAAAATACGATAACGATACACAGATAAAAAGAAACATTGAATTTTCTGCGGAATTGAATACACATAACGGGAAATCTAGATTTGGCAGAAAATAATGGGATATTTCATGTAAATTTTAGCCAGATAACGCCTGAATCCAGTCTGTTGGATGAGAGATTGCAAACATTTTCGTTGTTTACGTCTCCTTTGGCTTAGAATTAAACGAGGGGAAATTTTCCTCGCTTGATAAAATTAACTATTTTTTTCTGTGTAGAGGGTGCCCAAATTACAAGGATGCCAAAACAATCCAATACCTTTTTCTATTAGTTCAAAGATGTATCACAAATTGGCAATCATTTTTTTTTTTGTCTTTTCCATTAAATTCCATTCCATTCTGACCATCTTGCGCTGAGCGGCAGTAAATACTAATGTGTTTTTCATTGTAGTGGGTCGCGACGCTTTGGGAAACATACTCATCATCTAACGAAAACTGAAGAAAATACCGAAGCTCGTTACTTTTACTAATTGGATTGCTTTCTGTGAGCATAATACACACACAGTCACAGCCAGTTTGAAATGCATGTTTAAGCCAAAGTCAGTCGCACACCCGTTCGGTTTGTCACGCATTGTTTTGCAATTTGAAACATATTTGATCTTCTTTTTTGAAGTTAAAATTCCATTTGTTTGTTTAAAATTAAATGAAGAACAATTTTTGCGAACAAACCATGTTGATAAATCTTGTATTTATTACATAAATCCGCTTTTACTGAAAAAAAATTACAAAAAATTCAAGACATTGCCTTCGTTTTCAAGTTCCAAGCTCCGTATTGTTCATTTTTTTGGAAATCCATCGATAGCACACTATTTAAGGAACAATTTGGCTACAAAATATTTCTATATATTATTCTCGGTTATTAGCGAATGCGATTGCAATCCAAAGTCAAATTAGCATTTTATTTCATAAAATTAGCCTTCAATATGGAAAGAAATCACGAGACGATGGATAAACCTGCGCTGGGTGACAGAAATGAACAAAATGGTATTTCTAACAAATCCACTGTGCACGGCTTAGCCAAACAAGATTTCAGCCGAAAAAATCCAGAATTTGATAAACAAATACATACGTTTCCTACAATAAGCTCAATAATTCATATTCTCTAATTCGATCATTCAATTCACCCAGAGAACTCAACATAATTTTATAATGATATTATTTATTTTTTTCTTTTTATCGTTTTTC
Organism: Aedes koreicus; assembly: GCA_024533555.2. Taxonomy (NCBI): domain Eukaryota; kingdom Metazoa; phylum Arthropoda; class Insecta; order Diptera; family Culicidae; genus Aedes; species Aedes koreicus. The sequence goes on along the minus strand of JAHHFK020003585.1, from coordinate 18,947 downwards.
GTTTGATATATAGTATGTTTAGTTCGGGCACCCCCCCCCGGGATAATCCGAACTTCCTGGACACTGCATATATGCATCAAATAAACCATTCTACATGCCTTTCCATCCCTCTAGGAATTTTAGATGTCCATTTGGTATGACCTATCCAAATCGTATGACCTATCTTGTGGTGTCATATCTTCTATTCATTGAAACAGTAGAATAAAATTAATTTGATTCTTCAACGACCGGGCCAAACCAAAAAAATGGTGAAAGGTTAGGCAAAATACAATAAAAAAAACTATAAGGGACAGCCCAATGGGGTTGTACGCAAAGTTGACGTAGGACTACGTAGCAATCGAATTCCCATACACGTCAGGGCCATCCGCTAATTGATTTAAGTCAGTTCTGAAAAGGGCCAAGAAAATTCTATTGTACACTCCTTAGAAAGCATTTGGTGGCTCTTAATTATGATACGGCCCCAGTTGTATTTTCTACGATAGTTATGGATCTGTTGGTTCATTGGTTGTTCAACGCGCTTTGCTATTTATTCCGGGACGCGGCGTTTAAAGCAATGCCATCTTCAGCCGGGCGCGGTAATGGCAATTTCAAACAGCCCAAGAGAAAATGTTAACCAAATAAACTCTTTAATTGGAAAATTGATTTTGTTTTCCTGAAAAGGGCGGATTTTGTTGGCGGGGGGAAACAGGTCCCCGTTTAACCTTGGGTTTCTTTTTTTGTTTATCCCCGTGGGTGATTGATTTTTTTTTTTTTTTTTGTGGTCGGTTTTTTCCCCCAAAACCTTGCCTTCCCAGCCCTGTTTTTCACAGCGAGGTTGACGGGAGCATCGGCAACAACGCCTCTCTGGGCAACTACTGCTCGCCGCCGCCAACTGCGATCTTAAGACTACTGCACAGCTTAACGAAGACTGAATCAAAATGTTCTGCTAAGAGCTATGAGGTAAAGGGGTCGGATGCTAGTGCACGAAAGAAAGGCCAGTATCGACTTAAAAAGTAAAGAGGTCAAATTTTGTTCAATATTACCAAGCGGAATTTTGACAATTGATCAGCATGGAATAAAATGTCACCTTCACTTACGGAATAATCGAGAGAAATCTTTTTCCGAAAGTAAAAGTGACAGCTCCCATTAGTTTGCGTGGAAACCTTACAAATTCCAATTTTATTTTTCGTTCTTTTCAGGTGGATACTGCTGCAGAAATTTCTTTTCGATTCTTTACTTTTCCATTTCAGTAAACGGAATTTTACATGGGTTTGGGATAGAAAAAGAAATTTCTTTCGAACACGATACCGACCTGAAGGCGGTACCAACGAAGGCAATGTGATACAAATTGCACCAAAGGGGACGAAATTCAGTTATTGCGCCACAATAATTAGTTTTAATTACGGCACGCTAGACGGATGATTTTCTTAACCGAAACATTTCTAATTTGCTTGCCACCGCCAGCAACTAATCCGCTATGCACAACTAGGAACTACAACGAACTCAACCACATGGTCGGCCTGAAGTGTCGCAGTTCGGTTCGAATTATCTGTTCTAGAATTTAGTTCGTTGGTTGTTCAACGTTCTTTGTCATTTAGTCCGGGACGCGGCGTTTAATTAATGCTATGTTCAGCTGGGGCGCAGTGATTGAAATTAATTTGAAACAGCACTAGAGAAAATTTTCACCAAACAAACTCTTTAGTTGGCAAACTAATTTGGTCGTCCTGAAAAGGACGGATTTAGTTGACGGGGGAGAAACAGTTCGCGATTGAACTTGGACTTTCTTTCTTGGTTCATCTCATCTTCATTGCGGGTGGCCATCTGCAGGTGACATGGGATGATTGATTCTTGTCTCGTTGTCACGGGCGGCTTTTTCCCGCTAACTAGTAGGCTTCAGAAGCCATCTTTCTCGCAGCGAAGTTGACGGAAGCATCGGCAACAAAAGTCAACTGCACCAACGCCTCTCTGGACAGCGACTGCTCGTCCAACTGCAGATCCTAATCTGCACAGCTCCACGACCGCCGGAAAACTAAATCAAAATGCGAAGGTGTACCCGTTATATAACATTCATGGCTGCCTAGGAGACGTTCCTTACTTAAATATGAAGTCTGTGAGCGGAAAGTACTGTGTATTTGGTAAATTTACTATGAAAAATCGATATTATAAGACATCACTTCATATTTGCGTTAATTTTATTAGTTGCATGTTAAAAATCAATAGTTTGAAATATTTAAATCGAAGCGTAGAAAATGTTCCGATCGATTGGTGCAAATATTTTGGAAATCAATCGTAGAATGACTTAGTTATTAATGTTCAAAACCTATATATTTTTCGTGACGCTCCAAATTTTCGCAATTCGAACGTGTACCCCAGTATTGAAAACACAGACGTAGTCCTACGTCAAAAAAATCGAAACAACATTCAAACGGCAAAGATCCACTCTGAATATCGAAGTGAACTCAATCTGCGTTACTGCATTTATCCGTGGCATCCGTTTGTATGTAGAAGTGCGCTTGAAAGACATGATGCTGTTACACCCGTGATTACTCGAAATTCATATACAAAACAATGTTATAGTTTTACATCAAAAGATTGCTAAGAAAATTTTGCAATCTAATGGTACCAATAAATGTACATAAAATAAAAGTTCATAGCATACTGTTTGAATTTACAAAACAACCTACAACATTTTATGGTATATGTAGGAGCAGCGAGCCGTATGAGGTGTTTTCGTTTCGCTTATGAAGAATTGTACATCGTAGAGAGTTATTTTGAAACGCCGACAACGTGGCATCTGTATTTTTCAGAATGAGGATGTTCAGGGAAGATTTTGTTCTATTGATACCGATTTATTTGTTCTTTTTCTTCAAATGATAAGTCAGGCTAACAAAATATCTGATTATATCAAAACTGGCTAACTGGCACGATCAAACACACATTATTTTGCCAGTCAAGGAGGCGGATTCGTTCCTGCCTTGACCTACCCTGGCATTGGCAAAGGAGTGTGTGCTTGCTTCGAAATAAAACTTTACAAATGCCTTACGCTCAACTTCAAAACTATTTCTATTCAATTTTCACAACCTGCCGTGCTCTAACGGAACTTTCAATACTTTCTCTTCACATCTTTGTTATTACAAAAAAAAATACTGTCCACTCCTGGAGCCTTATGGTGATTCGGTTGTATCCCTCACCATTCACTGAGGAAAATTCCATGCTGTACCGACAATTAAATCTTGGTCAAGATGACTATTGCATATAATGGTTACAATAACCATGAAAATGGTCGAATAGCCCACGTTCATGGCATTCTTGACTTTGATCATGGTAACAAGGACTATGCCGACCTTATAGTAAACGTTGAATCGACTATTTTTGAAGGTTGTTTTGACCATGAACATAGTCGGTTGAAAATAACTATACTGTCATAGTGGTGATGATAAATTATTTCCGTCCTAAACAAATTTCTTAAAGAACAAACCTACCAAATATTACCAAATTCAGAGAGTTGTTATATTATTTTTCTAATGGTTGTACAGAGCTGGACAAATCAAGTACGCATCAGCTACCAACACGTTTAACTCAAAACATATTTTTCTGATATCTATTATATGAATACGACGTATTTGAAAAGCTTGTAGTATTTTCAACATATTTAATGGATTTTGTATCGTTAAATCTGAACTCTAGCATAAGCAGCATTAGCATTCACGCAATAATCCCCTAGAAGACACTCCTCGATCGCTCACCTGGCCACGGCTATGCAACCGTTGAGGATAGGGAAGATTTGGTATCTACCTTAAGAAGACACGGATAACCTTGTAGTCTTCAGTAGATATCAAAGGAAAAGGGAAATGAATAGTCAAAGAGAATAGTTAACAGAATGCCCTGAACAAAAATTTATTTAAGACTGGTCGTTGAGAGCATCTAATCTAAGAAAGTTAAGTGATGCTCCATGAACAGTTGGAACTTAAGGCATTAACTATAGTCTTAGCCCCATATGGCTTATGGTTATAATGCCATTACTCGGTCTCTGAAAAGAGAAGAATGTGTGAGAATATAAGCACAGGTGGTGAAAGAAAATTTATCAAAGGAGGGGCAGTGAAGTTGACCATTGGGAGCTGAATGTACAGCGCTTGAGGAAACCTAAGAGATAGGTTAATGGTGACGTCACGATGCTCACTTTACCTGCCATCATCGCACCATTCTAGGGATACAAATCTCATCCTGCACAGAAGGTATGGATTTGAAAAAGCATCAATATGTGAGCACATTTGTTGTAACATATACTGAAATATACCGCAATGTAGAAATACTAAAAACATTAAAGGGAGCACCAAAACCACGAGGTGAAACTAATAGATAGGTCGAAAAACAAAAAATACAACACGACGTGCCGTTTCACATTAAAACTGTAAGAGAGCTGGAATTATGTGAATTTGAAATAGGGAAGATGCCCGAGTAGAGTCTGAGATCAAATAGAAAACTAGATATGATGTTGTGATGTTGCCGATAATGATTACTCAAGTTGCATTCGTTTTGGTCGTTTTAACGGTTAAAAGATCAAAATTGATAGCAAACGTTTATTTCTGTGACATCAAATTTAAAACTAATCCTGCTATCAGTGAGAGCAAATTGAAAAGTCATTTTGCTGCACATTTTTACCGGTAATAACAAAATGAGTATTCCACTTGATGATCTGTCAATACAATGAAAATGAAACTACCTTGCTCAAAGAAAAGTGAACGCAAGATTACAGCAAGATGAAAACTAAATTTGATATCAAATTTGACAATTGTGAAGTGAAATCAAATTTTGATTTGAATTTGATGTTAGTATCAAAATAAATTTTAGAATTGCTATCTTTAAAATGTTAGACTTTACTCGGGTGTACCTATATTAATCTCATTATTCCTATATTCATCCTACTTGAAATAAAACGATATACACGTGATAGGATTAGTTAGTGATATTTGTTGTAGGTAGTTAGTTAACGTAAGCAAACATTATTAGAAAATGAAACCGATCCTTCAACTGCCCAATTGTTTGATTCATCGTAGGATGAATGTAGAAACAATGAGATTAATATGGGGGCAGTTTCTCTATATATAATAATACTTAAGTACATAGCTACATTCTATTCGGTCCCCTAATATTCAATAGGGTATCCATTGGAATTCATGCAACCAGTAAGTCGTCGACCAAGGGGTCCTCCCTTAGCTCAGTCGGTACAGGCGCAGCTACAAAGCAACACCATGCTGGAGGTGGCTGGGTTCGATTCCCGGTCTGGTCTAGGAATTTTTCGTTTAGGAAATTTTCTCGACTCCCTGGGCATAGGGTATGATTGTACTTGCCACACAATCATACTAATGCAAAAATGGTACTCGGCATCGAAAGCTCTCAATTAATAACTGTGGAAGTGCATTCAGAACACTAAGTTGAGAGCAAGCAATCAGCTTCCCGAGCAAGAACGAATAACTTGATAACTGGCCTTGGTATTTAAAGGGTGTCCACGATGAAATTGCCACACACAAAATTTATTCGCAAAATTCGAGTTTTCATCCGATTGCCATCAAATTTTCAGGGATTGAGAAATAACTATTAAACTTCATTTTATCATTTTACTCGTATTTTATTTACAGTCCATACGCAAATGCCCGCACCTTGGCCTTAACCCCGGCCATAAGATTCTGCACAACCTGTGAATCAACCGTTTTTTGCATGTAAACCCATACTTTCTTCAGTTCCTCGACTGTCTTCACTACCTTAGGTCGTTTAAGAAGGTGCTGCTTCATAATCGCCCAGTACTTCTCGATGGGGCGGAGCTCCGGAGTGTTGGGAGGGTTGAACATTTTCGGCACGAAATTGACCTTATTGTCCGCATACCACTTCAGCACGTCCTTGGAGTAGTGGCATGAGGCCAAATCCGGCCAGAAGATTGTTGGGACGTTGTGGGCCTTCAGGAGAGGAAGCAGCCGCTTCTGGAGGCACTCTTTTATGTACACCTGTCCGTTCATCGTGTCCTGGGTCACGAAAGGTGCACTCCGCTTCCCGCACGTGCAGATGGCTTACCAAACCAGGAATTTCTTCGCAAATTTGGACATCTTCTGAGTGCGGACATGCTCCGGAACGCTGAACTTATCCTTGGCCGTGAAAAACAGGTTGCCGGGGATCTGTTTGAAGTCGGCCTTCACATATGTTTCGTCGTCCATGATGCAGCATTCAACTTTCGTCAGCATGTTGAGGTACAACTTCCTGGCACGGGTTTTGGCGGACCTGTTCTGCTTCTCGTCGCGATTAGGGGCCTTTTGTACCTTGAACGTTCGAAGCCCAGCCTTAGTTTTGGCCTTCTGGACAAAACTTCGGCTTAGGTACAGCTTCTTAGCCACATCCCGAACGGAGGCGTTCGGATTTCGGTTGAAGGCCCCAACTACGCGGTTGTGATTTTTGGTGTTGTACGGAATACTTTTTCCTTCACTTCTGGGCTTTCGATCGGTGGTCAACCGTTCCTCGAACCGCTTAATCACTCGCGACACCGTGGAATTCGCGATTCCCAACGTTTTAGCGATGGAACGATGCGAGAGATCCTTGTTCTCGTGATGAATGCGTAAGATTTTATCACGCACGAGCTGTTCTTTCGACTCCATTTCCGCGAGTTTTGATCACAGGACTTTAAAACTTGCAGGATGTAAATAATGCGCTATGAACTAAATCCACCCAAATTTTCATTAAATTCTACCCAACGGTTAAAAAGTTAGAGCAATTTCATAGTGTGGCAATTTCATCGTGGACACCCTTTAAGAGCCCAGATTCAAATGGTATTTAATTCCTTGGTATCTAAGAGCCCAGATTGTTGTCGCCTGCTCGGGTTGAAATGCTAAAGAAGAAGAAGAAGTCGTCGACAACGTCGCACTACCCGAGAAGGAGACAACAACAAATGAATACCTAATTTTGATCTTGATAACTGGCCTTGGTATTAAAGAGCTCAGATGAAGAAGTAAAATACCTAAACAAAATACCTAAGAATTGTAAGCAAAATATCTCTCGAATAACAAAACTTGTTATTTCGGATAGCTGGAAATACCTGAGAGGTACTATTTGGTATTGCCTTACATCATTTTGGTATTCGCATAACACTGTGGGAACAATTTCATGGTATTATCCTCAGGTATTTTACCTCTGGGCTCTTAAATACCAAGGCCTGTTATCAAGTTATTTGCTCCTGCTCGGGTAGTTATCTTTGTTCTGTCCTTCTGATTAATTTTGTATCGTTAAATCCAAACACTGCATGTATTTTTCAAACTCATGGATAATTTCAAAAAAGCCTATATTTACGTGGACAAAATGAGGTAGGCAATACTCAGGACACAACTGCACACATATTTGCAAGCGAATAGTTTCCTTCCCCTCAAATTGCAGGGAAATGACAAAACAATTAGTTTGTTCTTGATTTGTCGTTACTGGTGAGCATTTTAATCTGTTAAGATGGTTAAAACGCAAATTTCCGTAGATATCCGAAAACTTGTCGTAAAAAATCGCCAAGAAGGGCTCTCGAAGAGAGAAATTGCTCGCGTATATGAAATTAGTGTGGCAAGAGTTCGAAAAATTTGTACGAAGTATGATGAACTTGGAAGCGTGACAGATCGAAATGGTAGAAGAAGGAAGGGGAAGACTACAACCATCGGTGATCGCTGAAATTCTCGTTAAGAAACTAAAAACTTGTTCGCTATCAGACGTGAAATTCGAGAAAATATAAACTTCTATATTTTTGAACGTATTGTGCGTAGAAGACTCCTCTAAAACTGTATTTGCCCAATGACGATAATGACAATTCGAAATGTAAGTAAGTTTGTTTACTTAGTATTCCACCTTCATAAAAAACTGATTATGATGTTTATAGGATCAAACGTTACCCAAAAATATATCAACAAGCCGTTGAAATTCTGAAAAAAGGTTCTCTACAGTGATGAGTTGAAATTTGAGCTCTTTGGGCGTGCACGAGACGTGAAAACTCGGGAGAGAAAAAATATAAAGATATACAACAGACCATGAGGCACGGAAGTGGCAATAATGTGGAGTGGAGGTGCTTTGCCTGATCTGGTGTTGTGAATCTTGAGAAAATAGATGAAATAATGAGGGCAGACTCGTTCATCTGCATTCTGAAAAGGAAGCTTAAAGATCTTAAAATCATAGAAAAGAAGTTTTTTTCAGTAAGACAACGACCGCAAGCATACCACTCGCAAAACCACTGCATACTTCCGTGGTTCACGAATTCAACTATTGGAATGACTACTCAAAAACCCAGACCTGAATATTTTAGAGATTTTGTGGTCCATTTTGAATCAGAATGTTGACAAAGGATATGTTACTAACCATCACAAAGTTTGCGACAATCTGGAACAGGCCTGGAAGAATATTAACCCTCAACACATCGAAAACCTTTTTGAAAGTATGTCGCGTGACTTGCAGTCCATAATACAAGCTAAAAAAAAGGTCATATTAAATACAGAAGTTAAGAATAAGCAATGCAAATTCTGTACTTTTGTAATGCGTAATTTATTTTGTTCATCAAAATAATGGACAGTTTCCAAATAAATGCTATGTTCATCATATTTTAATATATCACTCTCAAGGCTCCGAACAAAATATATGTTGAAAGTACAGCTACAGTGTTAACTTTTGTTCGAATGCTTTGAAGAAATCATAAAAAAAATAGGGAAATCAAGAAAGTATGAAAATATTAGAAGTGCGTTCTTTATTTTGTGAAGTACTGTATATACACAGATAAAAAGAAACATTGAATTTTCTGCGTGATCTAATGCACATAGAGGGAATGCTAGATTTGACAGAAAATAATAGGATATTTCATGTAAATTTAAGGCAGATAACGCCTGAATCTAGCCTGTTGTATGAAAGGTTCCAAACATTGTTGTATGGCGCATACAAGATTGCAAACATTCTTGCACAGCGCATGAGAGATTGCGAACCATTTCGTTGTTTACGCCTCTTATGGCTTGAAATTAAACGAAGGGAAATTTTACACATCTGTTAAAATTCATTATTTTTTTCTGTGTAGGAATGCGGAATGATATAGAATTTAGGCCCATTAGGCTCTTTTCAATTTTGTTAAAGACTTTGGAAAATGTTTTGAATAATTTAGTCCACTATTTTATTGCTAGTTTACTTACCAGCCTACCTAATCCACAATTACTGCTACAAACACTGCTAACTAAAACCGAAATTATTTTTAGCAATGACTTATACACAGAAAAAAATAATGAATTTTAGCAGGCGCGTAAAATTTCCCCTCGTTTAAATCCAAGCCAAAGGAGGCGTAAACAACGAAATTGTTTGCAATCTTTCATGCGCCATACAACAATGTTTGCATTCCTTCATACAACAGGCTAGATTCAGGCGTTATCTGGCTTAAATGTACATGAAATATTTCATTATTCTCTGCCAAACCTAGCATTCCCTTTATGTGCATTAGGTAACGCAGAAAATTCAATGTTTCTTTTTATCTGTGTATCGACAACGCATATTCTTCTATGGATGTCAATATGGAGAAAAAGAAATCCAACTCACACATCGTCAACTGGATTCAAAATATGTTTGCGGGAAAAGAAGTCACTCAGGGATTGGAAAGTTAAGCCAACGAAAGTATGCCCTAAATAAAAAGTCCTCTCACCACCGAGGGGGACTTAAGTTGTAGATGATATTCTGAAAGTCCGAGATACAAAGGATTTCCAAGTGATAGGCTCCGGTGATGATTTACTTCGACAGTATCGACAATATAGTAACGAAAAACAAACAACAAATAGTATAATGTTTCTGCAATATCGACAGTTTCCACAAGCATTCTATCAGTGATTTAACGATTTCTTAAAAAATGCAATCTTTCTCACATTTCTTCTTCACAACAAAAGGCTAATGAATGATTTATATGCAGAACAAAATAGCACAGCAACATGACAAGCCAACGGAAGCCACCCACCCACATAACCCTCGACAGGAAATGGCAGAGGAAGACATTCGTCTTCACCAGCCAGTGTGACTAACAAGCAGCTCCCCACCCAGCAAAGCAGGATCGCTCTGTTGCTCACATACAATCGCACAAAGTTAACAAAACTCCATACGCGAGTTCTCCCATTGCAATGACAGGCTAATGACTGGCGAAAAACAGTTTTCCGCTGTTCCGATTGCTCCTTCCTGACACGATCGGTGCTGACAACACGAACACGACGCAAAGTTTTCCTTCTTCCACGCTGTCGAGAAAAGGACCTGCAGACTCTTCCAGTCGTCTCAGCATGACTTGTAGCTATATAGTTTTGCAGCCAACCAACGACCGTCAGCGTATGCTGACAAGGTGATTAAATATCACACCTAGTTCAAAGAGCAAAACGTGCACAAACGGTTGGAAAGTATCAGCAACAGCAGTAGGCACCTACCTAGTGCCCAATGCCAATGGATAGGAGAAGATCTGCATCATTGGGAATCGCGCGAAAAGCGTATAAGGACAAACAAGTAGAAATGAGTTGCAGATATTTGCACAAAAGGGTGGCATCTGCTTTGTGCACAGGATGGTGTAGTCTGGCGCTCTCGGGCTGATGATATGCTTTCGACAACATTTTCATTTCTTCTGTATGTTTTCTTCGACAACTTCCGTGTGGAATTAGGTGAGAAACGGTGGCTGAGGCGTGCGATGTTTTGATATTAAATTGTATCATATTAAAACTCTGTAATTTATTGCCGAAATGAATCAACAGCAGATGCAACTCTGTACACTAATAACCTGAACTGTGGCAAGATATTCACCGGAATTCAGAAATCCAATGTCAGAAATGTCTAAGGCTTGGTACAAAATAGATTGCCAACGAGTCAGCTCAGCAATGGTCCCAAACTGTGCGCGACTCTACATTACTTGGTTGAAGAATTGGTTTTGTTGGTTTTGAAAAATTAACGCCCCCAGCCAACTTCTGATAATTTCTGTTAGAAAGTATAGCAGCTGAGTCCAAAACGAAGTTATCGTTCGTTAATTGTACGGAAATCACCACCGTTTTGTAGCAAGTAATTAAGCAGAAAGATAGTTTTTCTGCTACATCTATACTATGAGTCCTTGTAAAGGGTGGAGCGTTGAACCATTGCGGTATGTGGATATTATTCATCAAACTCACTCATTTTTCTTCAATGGAGACAAAAAAAGCTTCGGAGCCAAATTCAACTGAAGCAACTTCTGGTACATCCTCCTCCGAGCTCCCCCGCCGGAAAGCTTATCCAACCGGATCGAAAAGTCCTTTTCTGTTTTTTTTTCGGCCCAAGAGTAAATTGAATAAATTCCAAATTGAAAAAGATCTGGCAAAGTCGTTTCGGAGCATTCAGGAAATAACCTCTCTCAGTCGCAGTAAGCTTCGCATCACTCTAAGTGTTCGCGAAGAAGCTAACAGGATTATTGCCTCAGAGCTCTTATCTTTAGAATACCATGTGTATCTTCGTAGTTGAAATAGCCGGAGTGATTACCGAACCGTTTTTGATGTGCGCTGACATCAAGGCTCATGGAACTGGTGGGTTTAAAAATCGTGCCATTCCATCAGTTCAGGTTCTTGACCAATCATGTGTCATCCAACGGCAAAAAAGGCCTTATAATTCGTTTCGTGTGATCTTCTCTGGAGCTGCCCTCCCGAATTTCCTCGTGTTGGGGAAGCTTTGGTTACCTGTTCGCCTCTATATACCGACGGTCATGCACTGTGATAAGTGCCAGCAGTTTGATCATACTGCACCTTACGGCTGTAACAAAGCACGATGTGGTAAATGCGGTAAGCAACATGTGGAGGGTCCCTGCAGTACGGACCCCAAGTGTATATGCTGTGGGGAAGCTCCACATGATCTCTCTGCATGCCTGAAGTATATAGAGCAGGAGAAACATGAAATTCGTTCGTTGCAGCAGCGGTCAAAGCGCTCTTATGCAGAAATACTTAAAAAGATCGCACCGGCCGCTGTTCCCCAAGCCGAACCTGACAACAATATCTTTTCTACCCTGCCCACCGATGATCATGGCTCAGACTTTGAGGATGCTGAAGAGTACTCTGTTGTTCAGACGGAAGAGAAAGCGCGCTACAGCAAGACGTCAACGGCACCGTCAGCAAGCATCTCAAAACGCGCTGACTGTAGAACAGGCTCCCCACCCTCCTCTGAACAATCCAAGAAGTGGCGGCAATACAAAAAAAGTTTCTCCTCCAGGTTTCAAACCACTGGATAGTGACTTTTCGCCACTTCCGGGAACATCTAAAACCACAGTTGTTCCAGTTTTTTGCTCAGGACGCCAACTACCAAGACATCTGGAATCTCGACCATGTCAAGTCGAAGACTCCGAAAAAATGTCTCTTTCTGGGATTGTGGAATTCATCTTCACCATTCGAGGCAAAAGTTTTAGTATAGCCAGCATATACCTGCCGCCGAATACGGCAATATCCCGCAGGGACCTTTCGACTATTTGCCTCGCAATGCCAGAGCCACGGTTGATCTTAGGAGATTTTAATTCTCAAGGTACAGCCTGGGGTTCACCGTACGACGACAACCGTTCTGCATTGATACTAGATCTCATGGACTACTTAAACTTGACTGTTTTGAATACTGGGGAAGTAACACGCGTGGCTCCACCTCCAAACCCTGGAAGCAAATTAGACCTCTCAATCTGTTCGAATTCATTATCATTGGATTGCACGTGGAAAGTGATTCAAGATCCCCATGGTAGTGATCACCTGCCTATCAAAATTTCAATCACCAATAGTTCGTGTCAATCTCGCTCGATCGACATTGCGTATGACCTCACGAAGTGCATCGACTGGGGTAAATAAGCTGAAGCGATCACCGATGGCGAGCAATCGGTCGAAGTCCTTCCTCCGTTGGAAGAGTATCGGTTTTTATCCGGGTTAATCTTCAAATGTGCGATCGACGCACAGCGCAGACCGGTACCAGGATCAACAATTCGCCAACGTTTGCCCACTCCGTGGTGGGATGATGACTGTACTAAGGTCTACCGTGAAAAATCAGTCGCGTTTAAAGCATATCGGAAGCGCGGTTCGCGAGATAACTACGAGCGGTACATTTATCTTGAGCGTAAGTTTAAAGCCTCGCCACGGCCATGAAACGCGGATATTGGCGTCACTTCGAAGGGCTATCGCGTGAATGTTAATTTCGTATTACTTACACGCTAACCTGACACGGCCCAAATTGGTGTCAAAGGGAACCATATCGGGAGACTGCAGCTATTCAAACCTTTACCCGAATCTGTGTTAACGGTATCTGTTGGCGAGATCCCGCCTGCAGACGTCTATAGCCGACCGACGGTTGCACCCCCCACCGTAGGTAACAACAGAGGAGAGCGACAGATCATACATCTGACATAGCGATGAGTTGGCAGATAGGCAGATAGAAGAAGGAATTTTAATATAAAAAAAAAAAAGAAAAAAAAAAACCACCCAAAAAAAAAAAAAAAAAAAAAAAAAAAAAAAAAAAAAAAAAAAAAAAAAAAAATAATATAAAAAAAAAAAAAAAAAAAAAAAAAAAAAAAAATACTAAAAATATACCAAAACACACATACACCCCCCCCCCCCCTTTTTTTTCCCCCACCCCCCAAACAAAAAAAAAAGAAAAGAAAGAAGAATAAAAAAATTAAGTTATTAAATTTTCAAATTAAATAAAAAAACAACTTTTTAAAGAGAAAATTTCCCATCATCTTTTCAATAAGCTTATTTACTACAAAGTAATAAATCATGCGTAACCAAACCCCCAAAACACACAAAAAATCTCAAAAAAACAAAAATATAATAAAAAAAAGCGTTTTTTATAAAAAAAACCCAAAATTAAAAAACTTTTTTATACATATCAAAACGGCGCCTCACCACCCCCCTCTTTTTTCCCCTCTCCTTTACACATTAAACCGGGGCATAAAATATTATATTTCCAATAAAAAATACCACCAATTTTTTAAAGTAAAAGTTTCCACATCTTTCAAACTTATTTACTACAAAGTAATAAATCATGCGTTTGCCTTAAAAAAATGGACAAAAATTGCCCATTTTTCATGGGTTTACCTTCACCCACACTGACAAAACTACCCATGCAGCTTCAATCATAGTAACCCACGAGTCAGTAGACAAAATTTGACAGCTCTATCAGTCGAACTCTAACCATGATGGCACAAACAGTGAAGCAACTCCGTTCAGAAGTATGCGCGTTCAAAGAACAGCACGCCGCCGCGTCGAAAACGGACATCGTGTGGCACTTTGTGGACGCCGGATACGCTGTTCCGACATCTACAATATCTTGGCACTATAAGACAACTATCAGAGCATCGAAAGAAAGCCCGGTTCCGGACGGTCGACGACCCTGAGCGACAAGAAGCTCCAAAGGATGCTGAAGAGGAAGACCGAGGGAATAGTGGCTACATCGCTGCGAGCGCTTGGCCGGGAGGTCGGTACCGGCCAAACAGTGAAAAGTACCTGGCGATCATGGACATACATGTCAGGAAGCGGAAGTCGCGTCCGCTGGTTTCAGAGCTGCAGGCAATGACGCAGCGGCAGCGGCTAAATAAGATGGTCAACTCGATTTTCCCGGCGAATCGCAACGTGGCGGTGGTGATGGACGACGATACCTATCTCACCCTGGATGGCAACGACTGGTAGGGCACTTTGTATTTTACTTCCCCCGCGAAAGAAGTGAGCTCCGAGGTGAAGTTCATTTCACACACCAAGTTCCCCAAGAAGGTGTTGCTGTGGCTGACAATCAACGAGAAGGGGATGTCAAAGACGCTCTTCTTTCGCTCCGGACTGGCCGTGAACGGAGAAATTTATAGTACGAAATGCCTGCCGGAAGTTGCGTCGTTTATCAAGAAATACCATAAGGGCGAAGACGCGGTGTTCTGGCCGAATCTGACGTCGGTCCACTACTCGAAGCGATCGTTGGAGGAGATAGAGCGGCTGAATATCGATGTGGTACCCAAATCGGCGAACCCACCCAATGTTCCCCAGCTACGTTCCATAGAGAATTTCTGGGCCAACCTGAAGCGTAAGATCTACTCCGACAATTTTGTCGCGAAAACTGAGAAGGAATTTATGAATAAAACAAAGAAAGAACTCAAAACATGCCTACACGGATGTTTTTGTCCACCATGGCGAATGTTCCGGTTAACTGCCGGAAGACCGCTCGCAAAGGCGTAGATATTTTTTGCAAGTAAGTTTAAATAATTACCTTTCATGGGAAATTTATCAAAAGCAATTATCTGTCTTAGCTTTTTTTTATCACCATCCGAAAAAAAAGTCCATATTTTTAAACGATCAAAAACCTAAACACTCCACAAATCCCCAAAAAACATACCATCTAAATTTATATGATCACTCAACAAAAGCGACTGCAATACTCCAATTGATCCCGAATCGACATTACACAGATTTAGACAAACAGACCGGACTTCAAATAGTAGTGGGACTAAACGTAAATTTCAACATTATACGCCAAAAATTAGCAGGTAACAATCATTTTTATAAATTACTATTACTATGTATTACTTATGTGTTCACAAGGAAAATGATAATCTCTCTACCAGTAAATCCCATGCATCGGTCGTTTTATTTGGGGGTTATTATTGCGGAAACGATCCCACCCGTTGGCAGTTTCCAACAATTTCTTATCCTTTGGCCATGTCAAGTCGAACCCTGCGATCGGGTAAAGTGGTTGGAAAAACGATTAGTGTATATGGTGGGGTGCAAGTGGTGGTCACGGATGATCCTGAGGAATCTCATCCTGGGCGAACGTGTCAGATATGCCGGGGAGTGAATACAAACGAGATGGTGAGAGGCGACGTTTGCTCTAAAATAGAATCACTTCTAGTGTGTAGGAGTCGCGTAACAGATTGAAGATTTTCCTTGGAGTTGTGCCAAATGCAGAGTAGCAATGTCGAAATCCAGCTCGTTACCAGTTTTTCCGACGCCACAGCAGCACCGATCCGGGAAGACCAACACCGGTGAGTTCGCAATTCAGACGCCGTTCGTGACTTATGTGCGATGGGTAGTAAACACAAGCAGAGAGCCTTTCGTTGTTGCCTGTAAAGCTCCATCTAATGCATCACGTGATTCATCACAAGCCTGAAACTGCAGAAGCTAGAAGATTTGACGAACACTGAGCGACGACGTGAAGCAGATTAATTGCAGCAGAAAAGGCGTAAAAAGAGAAGGCATCTCTTGAGCAGCAGTATCAGCTAATAATTATTGAGGAGGCCACCGAGCTACTTGAGGCTTTGCGAGTAGAACTGGACTGAAATTTGGGTTACAGCTACGAATCACATCGTGAAAAGCTAACTGAAATCGACGTCTACTTGAATAGTGAGTAATTACTAGGGGAATATTTATGCGGCACACCCCCCTCCCCCTCTCTCATTCTATCCATACTCTCTAAATAACTCGTCAAATAAATCCGTCAAACTACCTCGGTGCAGAGCGAAGCTCCGCTTACTCTTGAAGAAACTTAACACCCGTCAAACAACCGGCAAGCGCTAACCAGAAGGTAAATACCTCCAATTGCATTATACCTGGCAAACGCATCTAAGACATTTTCCAATTTACATTTCCCAAAAGGGTGCATTTCCCTCTCTATTTATGCAGACGTGGAATACAGCCAACGTAGGTATCAACAGCAGCCGGTCGTCTATACCGGAGCAAAACCCTTTAGATCCATTTTTAAGTAACATTGCCAAAACCATCCAGCATGATTAAGTTTTATTAAAGTTTTATGGAAGCCACTAGAAATCAATTTGGTTTTATTATGGCACCACAAAGTGCCAATAGGTTTCATATTTTAGTCAGCTTTATAAAACCTACACACTGTTTACACCGACCTTAAAACCTACTTTTCCTTTTAAAACCTATCAAAGGTTTTATTTCAACTTTATGAACTCACAAAATGCTGTTTTGAGATGCCATTTTTAGGACTCATTCATATTATCTTCTTATGGTCAGTTGAAAAAGCATTTTAAAACCATTTTGCTTCCAGAAAATGCATTAAACGGCAAATTGGTATTGCAGGAAGTCACCATAAACCACTACTAGTAAGCGTTTCTAAATAACTTCACGTATTAAGGGGAATTTTAGAGACCCTCGTGAATCATACAAAAATATGTAGGGTTAAGCACTAATTCGGCACAAAATGATTCTCTTCGTCTTGAGGGGTTTTGTTGGCCAAATTGTCTGAAACTCGGTCTTCGTAGAAAAGTACATCTTTTGGCCGAGTTTCAGACAATTTGGGCACTAACCAACTCCACCCCCAAATCACAACCTCGGCAAAGAGAATCATTTCGTGCCAAAATAGTGCTTAACCCTAAGGACAATACAAAAATTGTGATGGAAGGAAAATAGGGGATGCTTTAAACGAAACGCCATCTGTGGGAAACAAATAAAAGCTTTTTTTTTAATTAGTTCGTTTATTTGTTAGGCTCAGGTGTGTGTTAGCTTCAATGTGGTTTTAAAATGCCAAAATATACGACCAACTAGTTTTATAGTAGGCAATGCAAAGATAAATTGGCTTTTTGGCAAAACTGTTTTATATTTTTCAAACGCGATATTGAAATAGAAGATAGGTCCGTTTGCCCTCCCCTCCCAACCAAACACAAACGCTAAAAAACCATGTCCCCCGAACCCACATGACAAATACCACACCCGTAATTCCCCCTATCTGCCTTTCGTCCGACACGGACAACCCCCCCACCCCCAAACCGCAAGACCGCAACCCGTAGCATCTGCCCCACAATCCACCACAACCTAACCAAACCAACAAACAAAATACAACCAAATAGTAGCCCAATTTGGGGACATATTTTTATTCCTTTACCCGCCAAAGAAAAGGTAAAGTAAATTAAGCAACCGGTTTTGTGTTATCGCGCCACAAACACACCCAAGGAACACAACACTGTATAGTATTATATGTTTTCATTTTGAACGGGTGTTTCCCCTCGCCAACATTTAAGTAAAAAAAAGTAGCGATCGTCATACTAGCTGACAAGGACACATACCCTATAATTGAAATAGCACAGCACAGCATAGCAAGCATTGCAATTTCCGACGTTAAATTTTCCTGGGTTGGCTGTTGTAGAGACGACGGAAGCGGAAGAAGAGCTGCCTTGGGTGTGATAGGCTCTTCATCCATCAATCTTTTTGCACAACACCTCGTCAGGTCCTTATGATCAGCAAGGGATGGGAGGAAAGTGTTGATTAGATGTCTACCTAAGAAGATGCTGAGAACTCATGCAACCTTCATAGACATCTGGAGTTGGAAGTTGGATAGGATTGTGCGGGAGGCTTTCCTTGGCGAGAGAAATATAAGATATAATTGATATGTGGAAAAATAAATACACCAAATTTTAAATGCCATGCTAGTGAACTGTAGATCGGAGACCAATTTTGACATTCTTTTAGATAACCATATTGAATTCCAATAATTTTCAGGAAATTCATTATTAGTTTATCGAATATACATGTTTCAATTTTGTTTTTGTTCTTGTAAACTCGCAAAATTTCCGAGGCGCATTAAGTTTAGGCTCTTACCGTGCCAATATTGACCATAAAAATAAATGCACCATTGATTTGGAGCATGATCCGCAGTAAAAAAAAACTCAATGTGTTTTGGATATTTTGCTATCAAACAAAATCTCCCGCAAGACTAGAACTTTTTCTCAAGATATTATTTACTGCTAAATGAATTAGAAGAGCAGAGAATCGTACAAAGCAGAACAACAAAAACCAACCACGATATCACAGTGAAGTTTGACAGCTATGGCCATTTGACCGTATGCTGGTTTTCATGGCAGCCAATAGGTCGTATGAAGGTTCTCAAGTGAACATAACATCTTTCACTAGAACATTTTCGAAACCTTTATGGTCTTATAAAGTGTTTTATTAACTTGGGAGAGGTGTGCATGCAGA